>OMKK01043100.1:10088-24215 GCA_900302305.1 Polymixia japonica | reverse complement strand
ATGTACCTCTGCATGTCCCTCTACATGTACCTCTACATGTACTTCTGCATGTACTTCTGCATGTCCCTCTACATGTACTTCTGCATGTACCTCTGCATGTCCCTCTAAGTGTACCTCTACATGTACTTCTGCATGTACCTCTGCATGTCCCTCTGCATGTACCTCTACATGTCCCTCTACATGTACCTCTGCATGTCCCTCTACATGTCCCTCTACATGTACTTCTGCATGTACTTCTGCATGTACCTCTACATGTACCTCTGCATGTACCTCTACATGTCCTTCTGCAGGCCTCAGATTGGATCCTGGCGGTACTCTCTCTCCTGTGTTTGATCCATCTGTTTTAGCTTTAATATTGTCTCAGTGTAGAAAACAATACCAATACCAGCCCGATTTCCTTAAAAAAAGAAAAGTTACTTTATTCTATTTTCTGTGCAATATTTAGGCTACATCTTTGAAATACCACATCTTCCACATCTATCTCTACGCTGAACAGTTGGCACAGGTATAGCTATAAATTACTTGGTGTTCTCCTTCACCAAGGCTCTCTTGCAGGATGCCAAACAATACTCCAGATTAACACTATTCAAGAGTTAGACTTTACGTCCAGAGAGCTTTGACAGTGATATATGGGGCTGCAAAGAAAAGCTCTGATAAGTAGCCAGCCACAAACAATACCAGCTGGAGTTCACATCTGCCACCTTCTAACGGAAGCAACTAGGATTCATGGGAATCCCCCGTCCTCCACCATGGGACTCCACAAGAACAACAGTTATATGGCCATATTATATTATATTATCTTACTATAGCATATGATATTATACTATCTTATATCATATTATATTATATTATCTTACTATAGTATATGATATTATACTATCTTATATTATATTATATTATATTATATTATATTATATTATCTTACTATAGTATATGATATTATACTATCTTATATCATATTATATTATATTATCTTACTATAGTATATGATATTATACTATCTTATATCATAGCATATTATATTATCTTACTATAGTATATGATATTATACTATCTTATATCATAGCATATTATATTATTTTATATTATATTATATCTTGTTCACATATATCTCACAGGTTATGATGTAAATAGATTGAGGGATGTATTATCATCCTTTATTTATCTACGGTACTATTTCCCATACATTATATTATTGAGTTATTGATTAATTATATTATTTAGTTAGTTGTATTATCTTTTTACCTTCTACCTATCTTATAGGTACCTGCTGATTCTCTGCTGCTGGGATGTCCTAATTTTCCCAATAATAAAATTAAATCTAATCTAACATCGTGACATAGTGACATTAAATTGTCAATCTTTTTTTTAAGTATCTGAGGCTAGCCCGTGGATGATAGAAGGTCATAGAATGCATTTCACTACATCTCGAGAACGTTTATCTCAAAACATAATAGTATAACAGAAACAGCATATTTGGAAAATATCTACTTTTGCAACAACATAAAAAAAAATGTGGAGACAATTTCAGTAGAATTCCAAACATAATAGTCACTTTGATTTTTGCTTCAGCCAAAAATGCCATTACTTTGGTTTATCCAAAACACTGCATGCCGTGACACTGTACCGCAGATGGCCTGTCCACGAGATCACAGTATGTCATTAACGCTCAAGCAAGGTGCCTCCGGAGGATGGGCAGGTGTTCTTCTAGTCCAGGATGACCGTCTAGGTCAAGAAGGATCTAAGAGCCCCTGAGGAAGATTGTGGTGTCATATTCTTTACAGCCATAAATACACACAATGTCACTCTGTCCCTCTAAATCCATAAATATATCAATGAAATTATTACTTATACGTTAAACATAGTATGTAGGCATATCTAAATGGAAAAAAACAAAACATAAAACGGAGGCTGGTATAGGCTGAGGTATAATTCAAAACGAGACCTGATGATTCTTTTTCTCAAATTAAATCATTACATTATTAACTCGGTTTATGCTCCAAATGAGGCGATACTGGTCATTAGATTCATCGTTACTGACTAGAAGAGTGTGTATCCTAAAGGTATACGTTAAAAAAGTACAATACATGCTTATATGAGCAGCTAACAACGCTCCTTGACAGGACTGAAGGCATGTAAAAATAGCGCTTGAGGATCATCACCTGTCGCCGGTGACATATTCCTATTACCACTTGAAAATCCATGTGCCATATTTAAGTGCTGAGCAGAAATTGATAATGTGACTTGATTGAGTTTTGAATAGAATGACCTTACCAAATTTGGAGTCTTCCGTTTGCCTAACCAGCACATTCCTGTTGATAAAAGGAGCTCAGCTTTGCTGCGGGCCTCACTGAGAGGCCCGTCCTTCATCTAGCATCTTCCTGCCTTGTTGGCAGGGCACCTGTTGTCCTCTGCACTAGTATCAGGGAGATTGTCTGTGTCACGTTTTCCGTTTCATTTGCAGCACTGAGGAACAATTAGATTCTCCTGGTCTGCGTGAACACGGTAAGACAGATCCAAACATCTGGTCAATTTGATGGAAAGTGTTGGATTGAAACTCTTGTGAAGTGTGTTTGATTTTCTTTGGGGGGTTTTTTTCTGTTGTTTTTTTGGTTTTTGATCAGTGAGCTTCCACCATGAGCTCCGACGCGGAGATGGCCCAGTATGGGCCCGCAGCCATATACCTCCGCAAACCTGAGAAGGAGAGGATCGAGGCTCAGAATCGGCCCTTTGACGCGAAGTCAGCTTGCTTCGTCCCTGACGCCAAGGACCTGTATATCAAAGGCGTTATCCAGAAAAAAGAGGGTGGCCAAGCCACCGTGAAGACTGAAGCCGGGGAGGTAATTCATATCGATAGATACACCACAGCTTCAATGCACTCGGCTTAGAGACTTGGCGTTGAGCTAAGCGATGAAGGGCAAGCACACTTTTACCTGAACGGTTTGTCATTGTATTTGCTAGACTGTAACAGTCAAGGAAGAAAACTGCCATCCTATGAACCCCCCGAAGTACGACAAGATTGAGGACATGGCCATGATGACCCACCTCAACGAGCCCTCGGTGCTGTTTAACCTCAAAGATCGTTACGCAGCGTGGATGATTTATGTAAGTGAAGGGTTGGACAAGGGACGTTTTGATCTATTTCGGTGTGATTCTCTCTCTCTCTCGGCTAACACGAATTCTCACCCGCAGACCTACTCCGGTCTGTTCTGCGCGACCGTGAACCCGTACAAGTGGCTGCCGGTCTATGACGCGAAGGTGGTCGCGGCCTACCGGGGGAAAAAGCGAATGGAGGCACCGCCCCATATTTTCTCCGTTTCTGATAATGCATATCAAAATATGCTCACAGGTAAAACTGATGTTGCGCATTATTTGAGCTGGTCCCAGAATACGAGAGCCTTGAGCGCATTCTTGTAAATTAAGATGCATTCATTTAGTTCATTTTGCAACATGGAACGCATTAACCAAGTTAAATCTGAAGCATGTTCATGTCTCATTGTGTCGACAGATCGAGAGAACCAATCTGTCCTGATTACGTGAGTCAGTTGTGTTTAAATTGAGAATGTGTCTAATATTTTTAACAAAGAAAGATGCACATCATATCTATCAGCTGTCTTGATGCGTCTTTTACTTTTTATCTATTATATCTATATCTATTTATATCTATCTTTATATCTATACAGTGGAGAATCCGGTGCAGGGAAGACGGTCAACACCAAGCGTGTCATCCAGTACTTTGCGACAATCGCAGTGGCTGGTAGCTCTGACAAAAAGGAACAAACACCTGGCAAAATCCAGGTTTGGAAAACACGGCAATGATTCAATTCATCGGGACTCGACAAAACGGGAGATAACTAGGACATCAAGCACATTATGGAATACTGATGGAACAGTGTGTGTGTGTGTGTGTGTGTTTCTAGGGAACGCTGGAGGATCAAATCATTTCAGCCAACCCTCTGCTGGAGGCTTTTGGGAATGCCAAGACTGTCAGGAATGACAACTCTTCTCGCTTTGTAAGTCCGATTTTAAACAAGAGGAACTTCAAATATGTAATGAATAAACAGACAGACAGACAGACAGACAGAGACACAGACAGACAGACAGACAGACAGACAGATAGATAGAGAGACAGACAGACAGACAGATAGATAGAGAGACAGACAGACAGACAGATAGATAGAGTGACAGACAGACAGACAGACAGACAGACAGACAGACAGATAGATAGATAGATAGATTCTTGTTCTTAGCCAACCTGTCTGGTTAAAAACAGATTTAAAAAGCCAATTAAACATAAATGTAATTAAATATATGTTGTTTTTATATTTGTAGGGTAAATTCATCCGGATTCACTTTGGCACAACAGGAAAACTGGCATCTGCTGATATTGAAACGTGTAAGTTTCTCTTCTCTCGCTTGTTTCTCTTCCTTTGTTCCGCAATGAATTACTGCCATTTTTATTGTCATTCTGTACAGATTTGCTGGAGAAGTCGAGAGTGACCTTCCAGTTATCTGATGAGAGGAGCTACCACATCTTCTACCAGATAATGACAGGCCACAAACCAGAGCTTATAGGTATGATGACCATGTTATACCTTGTAGAAGAAGATAACGCAAGTATTATATTTAAAAAAAAATACAGCTATTTCTGCTTAATTCACTCTACAGAAATGCTTCTCATAACGACAAACCCATATGACTTCCCGATGATAAGTCAGGGTCAGATCACCGTCTCCAGCATTGATGACAAAGAAGAACTAGTGGCCACAGATGTGAGTTGTCTCCTGTGAATTACTTTCAATAATATAAACATACACTCTCCTGGGCCTCTGACCACACCGATGCTTGTCAACTTAAAGACGGCCATCGACATCCTGGGCTTCAGCACTGAGGAGAAAGGGTCCATCTACAAGCTGACCGGTGCCGTGATGCATTATGGGAACATGAAGTTCAAGCAGAAGCAGCGTGAGGAGCAGGCAGAGTCGGACGGCACCGAGGGTGAGGCCGCTGCACGTTAGATTTCAGAAGCTTCTTATTCCACACATTCGGTCATCAAAAAAGGCATACCTTAATAACTTATTCCATTTCATTTCTATCTATCAGTGGCAGATAAAGTCGCTTTCCTCATGGGTCTGAACTCGGCTGACTTAGTGAAAGGTCTGTGCTACCCCAGAGTGAAAGTGGGGAATGAATATGTCACCAAAGGGCAGACAGTCCCACAGGTAATGTGACAGCTCAAAGGTTTATAAGAGGCCTGTTATGTCAAATTAAAGCTGCTATGTGCGATATTCCATCTCTACCGATAGCGAAGGGGAATTACAACATAAAATACCATACAAATAATACACATAGCAGCTTAAAGTGGCGATCTCCCATTTTGTTGTCTTTGGCGGCACCTGTGGTGAAAAGTGGTAATTGCAGGTGTGTAATTGGACCTCACTTCAAAGGGAAAACGCGTCACTAACGTTAATTTGAAAGCATGGCGGAAAAGTCGCCACAGACACCCGGTTCTTAATACTCAGTATTCTTAATACTGCAAATGCAAGGGCTTTCATCAGTGGGCCATAGGCTCAATCACCATTGTGTTACCTCATTTGGCGATAGATAGTGACAATTTATTTAAATGAAAATCTTCGGAGATCTTCGAGATTGCCACTTTACAAAGAACAAAAATGATACAATTCGGTGTTGACGGTTATTCTAAGACACCGAATTCTTGACTCTGTGTACCTGCAAACTCACAAACTGTACGACCTCCTGATTAGGTCACCAATGCAGTCGGTGCCCTGGCTAAATCTGTTTATGAGAAGATGTTCCTGTGGATGGTCATCAGAATCAACGAGATGCTGGACACAAAGCAGCCCAGGCAGTTCTTCATCGGCGTGCTGGACATCGCCGGATTTGAAATCTTCGATGTGAGTTTGATCTCCGGTCGTTTTTTACGAAATTGTAACTGAAAATGTGACCCACGTGAATCATGACGATCTGACTTTTCCTGCTTTTTTGTTCTTTGCCAATCACATGCCTGCCCAAGTTTGGTTCTTTGGTCTTTTGGTTTTTATGTCAACTTCACAAAATGGCGACTAAATTAATGGTTGGCTCCTGTCGCAGTACAACAGCATGGAGCAGCTGTGCATCAACTTCACCAACGAGAAGCTGCAACAGTTTTTCAACCATCACATGTTCGTTTTGGAACAAGAAGAGTACAAGAAGGAAGGGATCGACTGGGAGTTCATTGACTTCGGTATGGACCTGGCAGCCTGCATTGAGCTCATTGAGAAGGTAGGTTAAACATATTCAAAATGAATGAACGTATCACATTTATTTCAGACCTCACCGTTTGTCTTACGCGGCTTGTGATGTCTTCAACAGCCGATGGGCATCTTCTCCATCCTGGAAGAGGAGTGCATGTTCCCTAAGGCCTCGGACACGTCTTTCAAGAACAAACTGTACGACCAGCATCTCGGAAAGAACAACGCTTTCCAAAAGCCCAAGGTTGTCAAAGGCAAGCCTGAGGCTCACTTCACCCTGGTGCACTACGCCGGCATGGTGGACTACAACATCAGCGGCTGGCTGGACAAAAACAAAGACCCGCTGAACGAATCCGTTGTGCAGCTGTACCAGAAGTCGTCCGTTAAACTGCTGTCTTACTTGTATGCATCGTTTTCTGGTGCCGAAGCAGGTATGTTACCCTTACGGAACAAACATATATTGACATATATGAAATAATACCTTTGAATATATTGAAGATCTCCACATATATTTTGCAATGCATGCCAATATATTGCAATTTTTGTTCAAGAATATATTACAAAATATAATGACTGTACATCACCTATTTTTGTTTTACATTTTGAGAGACATTTATCAGTGTATAAATGAAGGAAAATACATTGATAATTCATACATACATATTCACCAAATACTGTACACAGACTCTGCACTCAAAACATGTATTTCATTTTTACAAAAATCCTTTTCACAATATATGAAAAGCGGCAGTAATCTGTATATTGTACAATATATTGCATGTATATTATTAAATATATTCTGCAGTACATTGCAATGAAATTATTAACTATATTTTGAAATGCATATAAAAATGCTACTAATTTCACACATATGCCTGTCATCTCTTAATATCATTGTTATATGTAATTACATGCTGAAAATATTGTGAGAACAGGGTTTAACTGACACAAATAATGAAAAAACAACTAGAATATGTTAGATCTCCATATGGAAAATATATGCCGTTGCAGCATTCATGAAGCATTCGAATTGGCATCGTAGTTGAGGACAAATATGTCAGTTGACAGTTGATGTTATTGTTTCGTATAAAGAGTCAGGCGGCGATGCGGGCGGAGGTGGCAAAGCTGGAAAAAAAGGAGGAAAGAAGAAGGGAGGTTCTTTCCAGACCGTGTCTGCTGTTTTCAGGGTAAACATGGCCATGTGGTTTCCAAATATGTGTCTGATATTCTCAAGAAAAGGTTCTAATAACAACTGTTCCTTTGTAGGAAAATCTAGGAAAACTAATGACCAACTTGAGGAGCACTCATCCTCATTTCGTCCGTTGCCTGATCCCAAATGAAGTGAAAACACCAGGTACAGATTAACAGACAAACATGTCTCCATACTCCAGGAAATCACAACAGTAGCGTTTTGTGGGTGCAACCCACGGAAAAAGTTACGTCAAGTCAAGTTTATAGACCTTAATCACAGTTACAAGTCTGAAAGGACTTGTAAATTAAACGATATCCTATCACACATACTGCAGGTATCATGGACAACCACCTGGTCATCCACCAGCTGCGCTGTAACGGTGTATTGGAGGGTATCCGGATCTGCAGGAAAGGATTCCCCAGCAGGATTCTCTATGCTGACTTCAAGCAGAGGTAAACATTCATTCCTAACCTAAACCGATATACAATTACATTTTATTAAAGGCTACAGACATGATAGTGAGATTTTGATTTTGGCGACCCCTGGAGTTTCCTAGTGGTATTATTTCTATGTCGCAAAGACGGCAAAAGATTTACAACTAAGTAACTTACAGATAACACTTACCGCAAATTGTACAAGATTTAGCTAGCTACCAGGAAAATCTATAGTGAGATGCTCTTCCTGTTTTGGTTGACGCACTTCCTTTGTGCTGTAATTCGATCCTTCCATTTTCACGGTGATCGTATCCCGCAGCTCACTACATTTCACAGTGAAGGCCAGGTTTCCTAGGGAACCAATCTTAATGGCGATGGTGTCATTCTTCCATAACATTACACTATGCAATCAAAATATATTTTGTGAAAGTCCTGTCTGTAGTGGCTTTAAATATGAAATTAAATTTCTGTTCTCATCTGAATGTTTTATGCTTATGCTCTCATATCATTGTCTTAATCTTAACAGATACAGAATATTGAATGCCAGTGCTATCCCAGAGGGACAATTCATCGATGGCAAGAAAGCGTCAGAGAAGCTTCTTGGGTCAATCGACGTTGACCATACACAATACAGATTTGGGACCACCAAGGTACGCGTCCAAATATACTATATCCTCTTGGGAACCCCAGCGCATAGAGTATGTGCAGTAGCAGGAACAAGGACATTCATTTCATTGAACTGAATCAGTTCTCCAACAACACCCCTGACCATGTGGTTGCAGGTGTTCTTCAAAGCCGGTCTGCTTGGCACTCTAGAGGAGTTGCGAGATGACAAACTAGCTTCTCTGGTGACACAGACTCAAGCACTGTGCCGTGGTTACCTCATGAGAAAAGAGTTCTCCAAGTTGACTGCACAAAAGTAAGATCGTCACTAACAAATGCTTCTTTTATCAAGTAGGTGTGATCAAATAATACCTTATGGACAAAAAGAAAGTGTTATTTTATCTTACAGAGATTGCGTCTGGATTCTCCAGTACAACTTGCGCTCGTTCATGAACGTAAAACACTGGCCGTGGATGAAGCTGTTCTTCAAAATTAAGCCACTTCTGAAGAGCGCGGAGACGGAGAAAGAGATGGCGACCATGAAGGAGGACTTCATCAAATGTAAGGAGGATCTGGCCAAGGCAGAATCCAAGAGAAAGGACCTCGAGGAGAAAATGGTTTCTCTGGTGCAGGAGAAAAATAACCTTCTCTTGCAAGTACAGGCTGTGAGTGTCACCGCATCTGAAGGCCACTGATCAACTGGTTAATAATGTCACCTTAGTGGTGTATTGGTGTAGTAGCTGTGCAGATTGACGTGTTATGTGCATTTGTTTACTCATCTGACATCTTCTCTTTTTTTTTTCGAAGGATTCGGAAAATCTTTGCGACGCAGAAGAGAGATGTGAAGGTTTGATAAAAAGCAAAATCCAGCTTGAGGCCAAACTCAAAGAGGCGACCGAAAGACTGGACGACGAAGAGGAAATCAACTCCGAGTTGACCGCCAAGAAGAGGAAGCTAGAGGACGAGTGCTCCGAGCTTAAAAAAGACATCGACGACCTGGAGATGACCCTGGCGAAAGTAGAGAAGGAGAAACATGCCACGGAAAATAAGGTTTGGAATTTCATCAGGATTTTATTTATTTTTTTCCATTTTTTTTTTTTCCACATCTCTCGTTGATATCGGCGTGTCTAAATGTGTATCGCAGGTTAAAAATCTAACAGAGGAAATGACTGGTCAAGATGAGAGCATTGCCAAATTGACCAAGGAGAAGAAAGCCCTCCAAGAGGCCCACCAACAGACCCTGGATGACCTTCAGGCAGAGGAAGACAAAGTCAATTCTCTGACAAAAGCAAAATCTAAGCTTGAACAACAAGTGGATGATGTAAGTTACTGTTACTAAGAGCTTTTATCAGCGGGACCATAGGCTCAATCACCATTGCGTTACCTCACTCGGCGATAGATAGTGACTTAACAGACATTTATTTAAATAACAATCTTCCGAGAGCTTCGAGATTGCCACTTTAATTAACAGTCAAATTAAATTTGTGCTGCTATCTGACTTTTAGCTCGAGGGTTCACTGGAGCAAGAGAAGAAGATCCGCATGGACCTGGAGCGCGCCAAGAGAAAGCTCGAGGGCGATATGAAGCTTGTGCATGAATCCGTAATGGATCTAGAAAATGACAAACAGCAGTCTGAAGAAAAGATAAAGAAGTAAAGGTCACAAACCGATCATGTATACGAGAGAAAACAAATGTTGGAGTTACGTTGATGGAGTGTGTTATGTTATCTTGACAGGAAAGAATTTGAGAACAACCAGCTGCTCAGCAAAATTGCAGATGAACAACTGATGAACAACCAGCTTCAAAAGAAGTTGAAGGAACTCCATGTAATGCAGCCCAGACTTATCATCGATACACAAATTAAATTTACGGTGCTTCTCGCTTCATAATGACACGTTTCTCCGTCTCAAGGCTCGCATCGAAGAACTCGAAGAAGAGGTTGAGGCCGAGCGCGCCATGCGGGCCAAGATAGAGAAGCAGAGGTCTGACCTCTCCAGGGAACTCGAGGAGATCAGCGAGAGGCTGGAGGAGGCCGGAGGAGCCACGGCCGCTCAGGTCGAGATGAACAAGAAGCGCGAGGCCGAGTTTCTCAAACTCCGGCGCGACCTGGAAGAGTCGACGCTGCACCACGAGGCCACGACCGCCGCGCTGCGCAAGAAGCAGGCGGACAGCATGGCCGAGTTGGGAGAACAGATCGACAACCTCCAGAGAGTCAAGCAGAAACTGGAAAAGGAAAAGAGTGAGTTAAAGATGGAAATTGACGACTTGACCGGCAACATGGAGACAGTAGCTAAAGCTAAGGTATGTAAATTCTTAAATATCTGACTATGCAGAAAGCCAGGAGAACTCACTAAGGAGCGTGAATGATTCATTTTTGTTATGTTAAAACTTTGAAGGTCAACCTGGAGAAGATGTGTCGCTCACTGGAAGACCAGCTTATAGAGTTCAAGACCAAGAATGAAGAACACATACGTCAAATTACTGATCTCAGCAACCAGAGGGCCCGTCTTCAAACTGAGAATGGTAATCCCATCACAACGGTTCCCTTTCTTAATGTTCACACAGTATTATCTTTTTTTAAATGGTTTTCTGCTTTGCTGTTTCTAGCTGAATTTGCCCGACAAATGGAAGAGAGAGAAAGTCTAATTTCCCAACTGACAAGAGGGAAGCAGGGATTCACAACACAGATTGACGAGCTAAAAAGACTGATTGAAGAGGAGTCAAAGGTCGTCTGAGCATGCGCCGCCATTTTACTGGTCACACTGGTTCTCATGTTAGACACCGTCGTCATAATCGACGTTGTTTTCCCCTGTAGGCTAAGAACGCCCTGGCTCACAGTCTACAGTCGGCTCGTCACGATTGCGACCTCCTTCGCGAGCAGTTCGAGGAGGAGCAGGAGGCCAAGGCCGAGCTGCAGCGTAGCATGTCGAAAGCCAACACCGAGGTGGCCGTCTGGAGGAACAAATACGAGACCGACGCCATCCAGCGGACCGAGGAGCTCGAGGAGGCCAAGTAATCGCTGACCTAGATTTTCAATGTTTTGACTACGTACAAAAACTCTAAACTGTCGGTTTTATTTTCCACAGGAAAAAGCTTGCCCAACGTCTCCAAGAGGCTGAAGAACAAATCGAAGCAGTGAACGCAAAATGCGCCTCGTTGGAAAAGACTAAACAGCGACTTCACAGCGAGATGGAGGACCTCATGGTTGATGTGGAGAGGTCCAACAGCTTAGCGGCTAACCTTGATAAGAAACAGAGGAACTTTGACAAGGTATTTTATTTAAGCTAGTTTTTACATCACATTGCTTTGAATCATATTGGTAAACACTATTAGCTAACGATTCAATTGATTCAGATTCTAGCTGACTGGAAGCAGAAGTATGAAGAGTCTCAGGCAGAGCTCGACGGTGCTCTGAAAGAAACTCGCGCTCAAAGCAACGAGCTCTTCAAATTAAAAAACTCGTACGAGGAAGCCCTGGATCACCTGGAGACTCTGAAACGGGAGAACAAAAACCTGCAACGTGAGTGTCAAGTCTGTTACTTGCTAGAAATAATATATTTTAATAACTTTTTTTTTTTTTTTGGAAAAAGCTGATCTCGCCGCATTTCACCTTTTGAAAACGCAGAGGAGATCTCAGACCTGACCGAGCATCTCGGAGAGAACGGAAAACTCATCCACGAGCTGGAGAAATTCAAGAAGCACGTGGAGACGGAGAAAGGAGATATGCAAACTGCGCTGGAAGAAGCTGAGGTAAAATGTATAATAATTAGAATAACAGCAGCAACAGTCACAACCATCTGGTGTTTCTAGTAGACACACTGCATGTACCGAAGCACCAGGGCTGTGCTGTTGATCCAACACCAGAAGTAACTGTTTGGAAAAATTAGATTTTATTTTTTAACTCGTCAGAGTGTGAAAAGTAATGATCTGGCAAAAAGTAAGACATTTTTTAAATTGCCCTGTTGACGTCTAATGTATTACTACATTAACAGAGAATGAGCTGCGGGCGCAGCAGCAATAGATGAATGATGTACTCGTACGATTGCGTTTACCTCGATTAATAGCGGATATCAATTTCTTGTTGAAAGGCCTCCCTGGAACACGAGGAGTCCAAGATTCTCCGCATACAGATGGATCTGAACCAGGTGAAGGCCGAAGTGGACCGGAAGGTGGCGGAGAAGGACGAGGAGATCGATCAGCTGAAGAGAAACAGCCAGAGGATGATCGAGTCCATGCAGGCCACCCTCGACGCCGAGGTCAGGAGCAGAAACGACGCCCTGAGAGTCAAGAAGAAGATGGAGGGAGACCTCAACGAGATGGAGATTCAGCTGAGCCACGCCAACAGGCAGGCCTCTGAGGCCCAGAAACAACTGAGAAATGTCCAGGGGCAACTTAAGGTACAAATCTTAACTGTGCAGCACTCATCTGTTATGTAAATATTTGATACTGGACCAGCGGCATGGTGTCATTCAAAATTATTAAATAAAACCTGCAATTAGCGCTTTCCGCCACAGGTGCCGCCAAAGACAATGAAACGAAAGACCTTCGAGATTGCCACTTAAAGTTAAACTTAATGTCAGTATCCCATACAAGTTTAACAGAGTCAATGCAATTCCAGGACGCCCAAATCCACCTCGATGAGTCTGTTAGAGGGCAGGACGACATGAAGGAGCAGGTGTCCATGATGGAGCGCAGAACCAACTTGATGCAGGCTGAGATCGAGGAACTTCGAGCGGCTCTGGAGCAGACGGAGCGGGGCCGTAAAATAGCCGAGCAGGAACTGATTGATGCCAGCGAGCGGGCAGGACTCCTACACTCTCAGGTCAGTTGGATTTTCGGTATCAAGTTTGTCGGTTAAACCCTTTTCGATTTGCCTCCCTCGTAATTCACATCTGGCTTATTTCTCAGAGCACCAGCCTGCTGAACACTAAAAAGAAACTCGAGGCCGATGTAACTCAATTTCAAGGTGAAATAGAAGAGGCTGTTCAAGAGGCCAGGAATGCAGAGGAGAAGGCCAAGAAAGCCATTATTGATGTAAATCCTCTAACGGGGTTCATTTTCATTTTTATTAACACAGACCCTTATAGAGGAAATAAAAAACAACAACACTCCTGTTCCACTTGCAGGCGGCCATGATGGCTGAGGAGCTGAAGAAAGAGCAGGACACCAGCGCTCACCTGGAGAGGATGAAGAAGAACCTGGAGACCACGGTGAAAGACCTGCAGCATCGTTTAGACGAGGCTGAAAACTTGGCGATGAAGGGCGGAAAGAAACAACTCCAGAAACTGGAGACTAGGGTACGTATGAAATGATTTGTGATTTAACGTGACGTGATGTCAGTGGTGTGATGTGATGTGATGTCATATGATGTCATGTGATGTGATGTGATGTCATGTGATGTCATGTGATGTCATATGATGTCATGTGGTGTGATGTGATGTCATATGATGTCATGTGATGTGATGTGATGTCACATCATGTGATGTCATGTGTATCTTAAACATATACAGCATTGGAATCATTGGACCAAAAACAGGAAAAGTTTGTCACGTTTCAACACGGTTCTTTTGCGTAGGTCCGAGAGCTGGAAAATGAGTTAGAAGCTGAGCAGAAGCGCGGTGCCGATGCCATAAAAGGAGTCCGTAAA
>OMKK01043100.1:0-10068 GCA_900302305.1 Polymixia japonica | reverse complement strand
GAAAGACCTGCAGCATCGTTTAGACGAGGCTGAAAACTTGGCGATGAAGGGCGGAAAGAAACAACTCCAGAAACTGGAGACTAGGGTACGTATGAAATGATTTGTGATTTAACGTGACGTGATGTCAGTGATATGATGTCATATGATGTCATGTGATGTGATGTGATGTGATGTCACATCATGTGATGTCATGTGTATCTTAAACATATACGGCATTGGAATCATTGGACCAAAAACAGGAAAAGTTTGTCACGTTTCAACACGGTTCTTTTGCGTAGGTCCGAGAGCTGGAAAATGAGTTAGAAGCTGAGCAGAAGCGCGGTGCCGATGCCATAAAAGGAGTCCGTAAATATGAGAGGAAGATTAAAGAGCTCACCTATCAGGTAAGACAACGTCCATGATGATAACACGGTTTAGCGTAGGGATAGCGTTTGCTTTAGCGCACTGATATATTTGGAGATTTTGTTTAACTCTTTAGTTTACTGCATTCTGCAATCTGTTTTTCGTTCTTGCAGACTGAGGAAGACAAGAAAAACAACGCCAGACTCCAGGATTTGGTGGATAAACTCCAGATTAAAGTGAAAGCCTACAAAAGACAAGCTGAGGAGGCTGTGAGTGAATCCTCAAAGAAAAAGTTATTCAACGGTTTACTGATGCATCTGCAGTACATTCACAAAACAACGCAATAGACAAGAACACACTGCAGCGCATCACACGCAAAGAAGGTCCTTTTCTTAATACCAGTGGAGTGATTTGCTCTGCGCTCGAGATAGCGACGCTTTCTATAGAATTCAAGAGATTTCGTTCTAGAATTCCTGAATCAAAGTCTTCCTAAGATGTCAGTATGTAATGATATGTATTGACAGGAGGAGCAGTCCAACGTGCACATGGCTAGATTCCGGAAGGCCCAGCATGAGCTGGAAGAGGCCGAGGAGAGAGCTGATATAGCCGAATCCCAGGCCAACAAGATGCGCGCCAAGAGTCGGGAAATAGGAACAAAGGTATTGGGTGGTCGATACGTGCTTTGTTCTCGACAGGGCCTTCCAGCGGTAAAAACAATGCCATTATAGTACATCACTGTGGAATAACTGTGGTTTATTTTACGACAATGCTCGCGTTTAGAAGTCGTGCTTTGTTTCATTTTGCTATCTGTTGGTTTATTTCGCAGGCGCAAGAGGGACAAGGAGAGTAGCGGAAGAGCAGAACCGTTTCCCGCTTGAATAACGGCGGTTGCAGAATGTTAGGGGTTTTAAATGTGCGTGATGAATGTGTTCAGGTCTGCCGTGCCGTAACAAATTCAATTAAATCATTTTAACTGGAAAGAATAAATCTTACCTAATATATGAATCATCCATCACATAACTGATTGTTGTCATGGAGCACATGTTGCACAAGGCAGTTAATGAGGTCTGTTTCATTTAAAGCTCTTGAATTCAATTAAGCTAGTTAGGAATGCATTCAGTAGTACATTGATAAATTAGTACACTATGCATGAGCTTGCTGTGCCACCTGTGTTTGTTTAAAACATCATTTCAAGTTAATTTCCGCATGAGAAGTTACTGTTTTCCAAGATAATTCACCCACAATGCAGCACACAGCCTTTGCAAAATTCTCATATGTGATCTCTCTGCTCTGCAGCTGCAAATTCACTCCACTCACCAGAATGTTTGGAAAATCACACAGCGGCTATTCAGATTAGATTAGAGATTCAGATTAGATGTAGACTAGTGTCTTCAACAATGGATAACATCATTACCTGTCTAACTGATCGCTCTCATGTTCATGTGTCAAAAAGATCCAATTACACTGAATCTCCCTTCAGACAAAATGATGATTAATTAATGTTTGATTTTGATTGAGAATATTAATAAAAATATCATGTTGTGATTAAATGTTTGGTACCATTCTTCCAAGTATTGTATTGTACAAACTAATAAATATAATACCTCTTGTATCAAAACAATACAATTAACTCTTATCAAAACATAAAATAAGACAGTGACATCAAGCAGTGAGAAGTGATTTTGAGAATTTTATTAATTTATGGCAACATACATCCACTACCACAAAATAAAAGTTAATGTATTTTCAAACAGCCCCAAATGATTGTTTATCCTCAATTTTTATTTCACTGAAAATAAATGAATAAATATTGTATATATATATGTATATATATGTTTAAGAGTATGTTGCATACTAGTTCAGGTTACACACACACACACACACACACACACGGCACTTTGCCAGCCAAGCAAGGCTATTCTCCACTGTCTTTTCCCTGGGAAACGAGAAACAACACACAGAAGACAAAACAAAGATTATCAGCTAGAATTGGGTAAAAGTATTTATAAACTGTTGTCAGTAGTCTTACCTTGCTCATGTCTCGACTCTTGACCCTCATCTTATTGACCTGGGACTCCGCGATGTCTGCCCGCTCTTCCGCCTCCTCCAGCTCATGCTGCACCTTCCTGAGCTTAGTCAGGTGGGTGTTCGCCTGCTCCTCCTATCAGGTCGGGTTATTGATTGATTGTCAATTACGTCAGCCAATCAGAGGCAAGCTATTGTGAGCGTTACTCTTCTCTGGGTAAACAGAAAAATCACTCACAGCTTCTTCAGCCTGTCTCTTGTACACCTTGACTTTCAGCTGGAGTTTGTCCACCAGGTCCTGCAGTCTCATCACGTTCTTTTTATCTTCCTCAGTCTGGTTTTTCCAAATCAGAAACAGGTATTTAAAGAAATATTCTGGAATATCCTAAATGCGTCAGTTTGCGTATATAGTAGTGTGACATAGCTACCTGATAAGTGAGCTCCTTAATTCTGCGTTCACATTTGCGCGCCGCTTTCACAGCATCAGATCCGTGTCTTTGTTCTGCTTCAAGCTCGTTCTCCAGCTCTCGCACCTGGAACAGATCAGTGCTGTTATCGTAACGGAGTTGAAGAAGTCATTTCAGTTCTGTCCAACTGAACACTAAAGTCCTCTATACTAGTGCGATATTAATTTCCATCATGGATAACAGCACTTGAGAAAATGATTTAATGTCTGAAAATGATTTTACTATCTTATTAGTAAAATTAAGTAAAATATGTATTAGTGTGAAAACAACCGGAGACTGAAAATAAATAAATAAATAACTTAATAATAAAAAAATAAATAATACATTTTAATAAATTAAATTATAGTAATAAAAATAAATAAATTGAATCTTCACACCGTATCAGCTAATTTTAACACAACTCCCACAATGCTCTTATTAAAAAATAATGATGTATTGCCTGAAATATGCCCTGGGGCTGTACAGAATATGTACTTACTGTGAGAGAGGTTAGTTGAACTCACTCCTCTAGCACACAAATGCGAGGCCTTGTCTAAATGTGACTTATTATGATACATTACCCTCGATTCTAGTTTCTGAAGTTGTTTTTTTCCACCCTTCATGGCCAGGTTCTCCGCCTCATCGAGACGCTGCTGCAGGTCTTTCACCGTCACCTCCAGGTTCTTCTTCATCCTCTCCAGGTGAGCGCTGGTGTCCTGCTCTTTCTTCAGCTCCTCAGCCATCATGGCCGCCTGAGCAATTCAAAGACGGTTAGCACGTTGGTGTGTTTCCACTTAAGGAAAGCCAGATAAGGACTCTTAGATTAGTTAATAAGCCCAAACTCTTACATCAGTGATGGCCTTTTTGGCTTTTTCTTCAGCATTTCTGGCCTCTTGGACACTGTCCTCCACCTCACCCTGAGCCTGGACCAGATCAGCCTCCAACTTCTTCCGACTGTTGATCAGGCTGGTATTCTGTAAGCGATATAAAATATGACTTCAATCATGTCTCGTTTATGACTTCATCCCTATATTCTTTCCGAGTACTCTGTATTTGTCTTATACTTTGTTGCTATGATGACCTAATCTCCCCAGGGGGAGTATTACAGTTATATCTGATATATCACGCTAGTTAATATGACTTTTGAATTTAAAAAATGAAATGATGATAATATAAAGTAGAGGTGGAGTGACAGGGTGGCCTAGGGGGAAGAAAGGTCGTCCCCCCCCCCAACCAGAAGGTCCTGAGTTCAATCCCCTGTGTGGTCATACCTGTTCAAGTACCCTTGAGCAAGATACTGAACCCCTACCTGATCAATGTTCTTCAATCATCGGAAGTCGCTCTGGATGAGAGCGTCAGCTAACACTGTAAAATCAAAATTAAAACAGAGGTCAGGCTGAACCTGTGAGTGAAGCAGCTGTACTCTCTCGTTCGCATCCAGCAGCTCCTGTTCGGCCATCTTGCGGCTTTTCTCCGTCTGCTCCAGAGCAACTCTGACCTCCTCTATTTCAGCCTGCACCAGGGTGCTCCTGCGCTCGGACATGGCGACCTGCTCTTTCATGTCGTCGTTGTCTCTCAGGGCATTGCCGAGTTGAATCTGTGCTTCCTAGAGAATAGAAAAATACGAACGGGAGCGTTGAGCGTTAAATCCTAAGCGCTGTTCAGCCTATAAACGTTTGCTCGATATGAAGCTCGCCTTATGCTGAATTTGTATGTTCCTCAGTTGTTTCTGGGCCTCAGAGGCCTGCCTGTTGGCGTGACTCAGCTGAATCTCCATCTCGTTGAGGTCTCCCTCCATCTTCTTCTTGACTCTCAGGGCGTCGTTTCTGCTCCTGACCTCGGCGTCGAGGGTGGCCTGCATGGACTCAACAATTCTCTGGCTGTTTCTCTTCAGCTGTTCGATCTCCTCGTCCTTCTCGGCCACCTTCTTGTCCACCTCAGACTTCACCTGGTTCAATTCCAGTTGGACACGCAGGATCTTAGATTCCTCATGTTCTAAGGAGGCCTGAAATGGAGTTAAAATATATTTTTTAACATTTAACACAATGAGCATAAATTGATAGCTCAATTTAAAGATATCAGTTGAGATAAATACGAGGTAGATATTATTATTACTTCTGCCTCCTCCAGGGCACTCTGGGCCTCGACTTTCTCCTGTTCAGTCTGTTTCTTTGATTTCTCAAGCTCATGAATGATTTTGCCTGTCTCTCCAAGCTGTTCCGTGAGATCCATAATTTCCTCTAAAACAAAATCATATCCCATGTTACCATCATTTGCCTTTTTAATAATTCTAATTAAAAATCTGGCATGAACAGCATTAACTGTAGAGGGGGCCGGTGACGTACGTTGCAGATTTTTGTTTTCACGTTTGAGGGTCTCTAGTTGGTCCAGGGATTCCTCGTAGGCGTTCTTCATCTTGAAGTTCTCCGTACCCATGGAACGCACCTCTTTCAAAGCCGACTCCAGCTCTGCCTGACCCTCTTCGTATTTCTGCTTCCCGTCAGCCACAACCTACAGACAGACATCTTAGCGTTGTTATGAAGTAGTGGTCGTAGCAATTAAAAAAACATCCAAGAGATGTTGTTTCACAATTCCATAAACTCATATTGGCAAAGAAGGATGCCGGAAGGAAGTGAGCTTCAACTTCTCCATAAAGATAAACAGCAATCAATTAACTAGTTTGGGATTGAACCAAAAAGATCTTCGAGATTGCCACTTTAAAGATAAGAAATCCACATCCTCAACCTTATCAAAATTTCTCTGCTTCTTGTCCAGGGCAGCAGCGGCAGCATTGGACCTCTCAATATCCATCATTAAGTCTTCCACCTCTCCTTGGAGCCTCTGCTTGGTCTTCTCCAGAGATGAACACTTGGAGTTAACGGCCTCCACAGCTTCCTCTGCCTCCTGCAGACGCAATGCAAGCTTCTTCCTGTGGGAGAGGATATTTAGTAAGACCACATCAAGAAATCATCCCGGGTTTAAAACAAGGTTATGGCGAGTCTTACTTGGCCTCCTCGAGTTCCTCGGTGCGCTGGATGGCGTCGGTCTCGTATTTGGTTCTCCACTGAGCCACCTCGCTGTTGGCCTTGGACATGCAGCGCTGCAGCTCGGCCTTGGCCTCCTGCTCCTCCTCGTACTGCTCCCTCAACAGCTCACAGTCGTGACGAGCCGACTGCAAACCGTGAGCCAGGGCGTTCTTCGCCTTGGGCAGAACATCGGAGAGAGAGATAGATCGTCAAACGCACGTCGTAAAACCTTTTATATCCGGACACGCGAGATCAACGCTCTCCCGTGCGGGTCTTTACCTTAACGTCTTCCTCGCGAAGTCGTTTTAGTTCCTCGATCTGTTGAAGAAAAGCTTGCTTTCCCCGACTTAGCTGCGACATCAGGGATTCTTTTTCTTCAAGCTGGCGAGACATTTCAGCTTTGATGACAAGAACAAGAAAGTCAGAAACGTCTGGTCTGTGAGAACATGTTCCTGGTGGCTTGATTGTTATTTCTTACCATTTTCTGTCTGCAGTCGAGCTTTCTGACTTGAGAGGTCACTGATAAGCCTCTGATGCTCCTCCTCTTTGGTTTTTGCCTCATTAAGATGATCTTCAAGTGAACGGCACATTTTCTCCAAATTAGCCTAAAAATGTGAAAAATATTAAAGATTTATTACATGCCATCGCAATTTAACTGCTGTAAGTACAAGCTTATATTACGTGAAACGGTCAACTGAACATAAACCTTATCGTAGAGAAGGTCGGTAGCTGACCTTTGATTTGCCGACGGCTTCCATATTGCTTGACAGGTCGTCCACCTCCAGTCTTAACTCGGTCTTCTCCTTCTCCAGTTTCTGCTTCACCCTCTGGAGGTTGTCCAGCTGCTCTCCGAGTTCGGCGACGCTGTCGGCGTGTTTCTTGCGCAGGGCGGCCGACGTGGCGTCGTGCTGCAGCGAACACTCTTCGAGGTCCCGCCGCAGTTTCTGGAACTCGGCCTCGCGCTTCTTGTTCATCTCGACCTGAGCGGCCGTGGCTCCTCCGGCCTCCTCCAGCCTCTCGCCGATCTCCTCGAGTTCCCTGGAGAGGTCACACCTCTGCTTCTCCACTTTGGCCCGGGCGGAGCGCTCGGCCTCGATCTCCTCTTCCAGCTCCTCGATGCGAGCCTGCAGAGGAGAGGTTGCGGTATTGTAATTCTACAATAGAAAAGTAGTTAAACTAAGTTAGGTTTTTAGGTTTAAATCCAAGGTGCTTACCTGGAGCTCTTTTATTTTTTTCTGAAGCTGAGCACCAAGGGCTTGTTCGTCTTCAACCTTAGTCTGCAGCTGTGACAGCTCAAAGTCTTTCCTGCAAAATAACAGTTAAACATAGAAACATCATAGAAAATCAATGTTCTCTGAGGTGAGTTAAGGCCTCAAATGTATTTGATTTTAATATGGAGGCCAAACATACTTCACAGACATAAAATAAAATAGGTGTTGAGTATAGGCAGCAGTGTAAACAACACACACACACACACACACACAGTGAAGTCAGTGAAGGATGTAGGGTAGCCTATAAAAAAAATCAAGATGTGTGCATATATTGTGGTGTAGCTATGTTTTAACTTGAATTGTCGGCTTTGAACTTGATAGAAACAGTGTACTACTTTTGACAGAGAAAGAGGCCTCACTTTTTCAACTTTTCATCCAGCTGCTGCTTCTCATTTTCCAGGTCCATGAGAGACTCCTGGGCCAGTTTCAAGTCCCCCTCGAATTTTCTCTTAGCTCTCTCAAGGTCCATACGGATCTTCTTCTCTTGTTCCAGAGAACCTTCCAGCTAAAATATTAGCAGTGCCGAGTTCATGTATCATTCAAATTGCATGTTAGGTCTTTGTTTTTCGTCTCATACCTTACCACCCCCTAACCATGTGTAGTACAGTACTGTAACTCACCTCATCCACCTGTCCATCCATACCTTACCAACCCCTAACCATATATAGTACAGTACTGTAACTCACCTCATCCACCTGCTGTTCTAGCTTGGCTTTGGCTTTGGTCAGAGAGTTCATTTTGTCCTCCTCTGACTGCAGGTCGTCCAGTGTTTGTTGATGTGCTTCCTGCAGGGCTCTCTTCTCCTTGGTCAACTTGGCGATGTTCTCATCTTGGCTCGTTAATTCTTCGGTGAGATTTTTCACCTGAGATTATTATACGGAATTGCCGTGACTATTCCAACTTGACATCGCACTCACAGTAATTGATGTACAGTACATGGAATATTTGAATAGTCATAATACATGATTGCACATAGATTTTCGAATATATTCCAGCATTAGTTATTATTTGAATTAGTTGTACTATCTTCCTACCTTCTACTTGATACCCTAACTCTGTTGCTATGACAACCTCATTTCCCCCCCAGGAGGAGGTTGAAGTTCAATCTGATTACCTTGTTCTCTATCGCGTGTTTCTCCTTCTCCACCTTGGCCAGGGTGAGCTCCAGGTCATCGATGTCCTTCTTGAGCTCCGAGCATTCGTCCTCCAGCTTCCTCCTCTTGGCCGTCAGCTCCGCGTTGACCTCCTCCTCGTCCTCCAGCCTCTCAGTCACCTCCTTCAGCCTGGCCTCCAGCTGGATCTTGCTTTTGATGAGTCCCTCGCATCTCTCCTCTGCATCCAGAAGGTTGTCGGACTCCTAATACCGGGTAAATCAGCTGATAATGCATATCTTACCACCCGGTTAACATCGAATAATAATTATGATAAGGGTTATATTAATTTAGCTGCAGGATATCTGAATTTATAAAGATCTATCTATTATTTTTAAAGATTGGCTTGGTTTAACGTACTGCCTGGACTTGAAGGAGGAGATCATTCTTCTCTTGTACAATGGAGACCATTTTTTCTTCGAGGTCCTTCCGCCTGTTGTCTGATTTAGCCAGATCTTCCTTGAGCTTAGTGAAATCCACCTTCATCTGGGCCATTTCCTTCTCTGACTCCGCGCTCTTCAGTAGGGGTTTGAGCTTGAAGTATAGCTTCATCCACGGCCAGTGTTTTACGTTCATGAACGAGCGGAAGTTATATTGGATGGTGTAGATCGCCTCCCTGTCCACCAGGATAAGTTTCATTTTCAAGTTTAACTTGTAATGTAATAACAATATTTAATGTAAAGCGATAATTGTCTGTACCTTCTGGCCATCATCTTCTGGTATTCTAGTCTGATGACGTAGCCCCGGCAGAGAGCCTGGGTGGATGTCACGACCTGGGCTAGGCGCTCATCTCTCATCTCCTCCAACGTGCCCAGGAGACCAGCTTTAAAAAACACCTGAAAATGCAGGTTGATTATTCGTCAATACCAACTCCTTTTAATTAGATTCTCATTCAAGGAGTTTGATTTTCCTGTTCCCTTCTCTAAACCCCTTTTTAACCAGCCGGTTCCAGGAAATGAGAACCTTGGTGTGTCCAAACTTGTACTGTGTGTGATCCACGTCAATCGACCCCAGGAGTTTCTCTGCGGCTTTCCTGTTATCCATGAATTGTCCCTCAGGAACGGCGCTGGCATTAAGAATCCTGTACCTGTAGGGAGGAGTGATAGGGCCCGAACACAAGATGTGACACTGATCACAATAGGAAAAAGGACTTGAAATTTGAAGCTAAATTCACCTCTGCTTGAAGTCCCCATAGAGGATTCTGCTTGGAAATCCTTTCCTGCATATCCTGATACCCTCCAACACGCCGTTACAGCGTAGCTGGTGGATAACCAGTTGGTTTTCCATGACACCTGTGATAAAGACATAAATAAGTATATTATTGAAGTGTAAGTGCTGTATGCTTTTATACGACCAATTTTCCTGTGAGGGGATTTCCGATATTGATGGTACCTGGAGTTTTTCTCTCATTTGGAATCAGGCACCTCACAAAGTGAGGGTGAGTGGTTCTCAGATTGGTCATGAGCTTGCCAAGGTTCTCCTGAGATAGAAAGTTAACATTTCAAGTTAAAGTTGACAATTAACATTTTATAGTAACCATATATTAACATTATATTGACCTTATATTAACACCTGATATTAACACTATATTAACCTGATATTGACATCTTATAGTAACCACTATATTAACATTATACTAACCTGATATTAACATTATATTAACCTGATATTAACCTGATATTAACACCTTACCCTGAACAGAGCTGACACAGTTTGGAAAGATGATCCCTTCTTCTTGGCTCCTTTCTTTCCACCTCCTGCAGCTGCTTCTGCAGAAGAACATGTCATAAAACAACTTCAGGAGTGA
>OMKK01043088.1:0-13879 GCA_900302305.1 Polymixia japonica | reverse complement strand
AATAGCGGGTCCCAGTGTGGCAATTAAAATAAATCACATCTGAACAGAATTCGCCATATGCATTCATGCCTCATCAGTAACTGAATTGACGTAAATGATTTATCCCGGGGAACTTAAATACCAACGCCCATACCACATAGGGCTACCATCCCGCCGCGCTCAAATTCTGCATACTTTTTAACAAACCCTACTGTGAATGATGGAATTGACCTTGCCTAGGGGGAATGAATGGGTCAGACAAAATAGACACTATTTGTCTGATAAACATGGACTGTAGAAAGGGTGTAGTGCACTTTGCGAT
The DNA here is from genome assembly GCA_900302305.1 of Polymixia japonica. Classification (NCBI taxonomy): domain Eukaryota; kingdom Metazoa; phylum Chordata; class Actinopteri; order Polymixiiformes; family Polymixiidae; genus Polymixia; species Polymixia japonica. The sequence goes on along the minus strand of OMKK01043088.1, from coordinate 13,578 downwards.
AGAGTAGTGTCATGGATCAAACGTTTACTCATTCATAAGTACATGGCCAGCATGTTCTATTCCAAGTAGAGCAAAATATTAAATATGACCTGTGTTCAAGTTTGAAATGGAAGGCAACTAAACACTGTGGGCAATTGCACAAAAGCCCGTAAATGAGGATGGGATCAACAAAGAGATCATAAGCCATTAGGGATTTTAACAAACATACATGGCTCGAAAAGATTGCAAAACACTCAAACTTACTAAAAAAAATAATGTACAGCATATCTGCATTACTTTTGGGTATACTATGTACTACCAATGTAATGGATAGCCTACATTTAACCTCGCAATGTCTTAATAAAATACATTTTAATAGCTTGTGTTGCGTTTTGATTCGTTTTGACCCTCTTCCATTTTGATTAAAAGTGACTGTTTCTTTTGAGTGTAGACCGTGAGCTCCGAACATCATTATCCTCTTGTGGGAAACCACTTATTCTGTTTCAGTCATATACCCCCATCGGACTTTACAGTAATGTGAATATGGTACTAACTGTATAAATGTCACCTTCCTCCTGATTTGGACGTCCACATCCTCGCGTGCCGGTTCACCCTGATCAGCTTTACTTTCTCTGCTTTTGATTAATCCTGTCTCGTTTGAGATTTTGAAACTATCAATGGGAATTATTCAAATCCCTGAGGTATGAAATAGCTATGAGGAGGCTGTGGGAGACACTCATTAACCCCAAATAGAGCCCACAGTAAATCTTGATGAATTCTAGCAATCGTAGAAATCTGATTAGTTACACTGGCTGTACTTAATCCCAGTTGAAGGTAGAAGTTAATTTTGTCCAGTGCATACCAAATAATTTAGATTTATAATAAATAAATTCAGGCTACACTGAAAACAAGCATTACTAGAAATACTGTTACATTGCAGTTTGAGACACTGGACATACATGTATTAGCGCAAAAGACTAAAAAAGCTGAATAAAATAATATTTATTTTAGACACTGTGAAAGTTTAAAAATAACCCCAAAGGGATATTAAGTTATCAGCCATGGCAGTTTGTTACTACTGCATAAATCCAAATAGCTCAAGACTTTAGCCAATAAAGGGATACACTGGTATGGATTGAATCACTGGAATGTAGTGGCTTGCTCAGAGCCCTCTGCAGACACTATTGTTCTATTGATCAGCCCATTGTAGTTAGTTCTGCACGTCTGTCCTCAGAGGCACGTCTCCTCCCTATCCAAGCTGATGGAGGGTTTTTGCATAACGTCATGAAACGCACCGCGGATGCCAACCGAAGAGATACGAATCTTGCCGTGTAAACCAAAAAACTAGACGTTCCTCCCCGGAGGGAATTGTTTAAGCTGTAGCACCACATCCAAATTGGATCAGCAGCTGCTGTACATGATTCCATAATTCGAGGCATAATATGTTCCATTAATGCCGGAGCACTCACAGGCATTAGAGAGAGACAGTTGATGCAAACCTCTCAGGATGTGCTCTGCTTATTCTCTGCCTTATTTCCCTGAAACATGGCACAGACCGGTGCCGCTGCCATTCTCTTACATGCAGATGTCAATTACAGAGGTGGCAGAACGTGGTGAGCTGTGGCACATCTGCCAGCGGATGATGTCTCCCCCAGCACTGTGTGAGCCACTGGAGCATAAATCCCCACCATCAGTTGGCAAGCTTTACCTTCACAATAATATCTGAAAGACCAAAAACCCTGGTATGAGATAATTAAGAGGGACTGGGTAAAATATATTTCTTTCTTTTTTTTCCTTTCTTTCTTTCTTTCTTTCTTTCTTTCTTTCTTTCTTTCTTTCTTTCTTTCTTTCTTTCTTTCTTTCTTTCTTTCTTTCTTTCTTTCTTTCCAGATACTGTATGTACAAGTATATGTTGGTGTTTTTTCGTGTGTGTTTTTTTTTTTTTTCATGGTTTGTCCTTCATGGGTCACATGTCTGGAGGGTGTACCGGGGCATGTCTTCTCTGTCTGTGATGTGGGGGGGGGTGGAGTGGGGTGGTCCTTCCTCATCACACCCAGACCTCTGCAGCCTGCTGTGTTATTAGGCAAATACGGTACACCGGGGACAGACTGGCTCCACCGCCGGTGCCGGCGAGAAACATCTAGTTATCGCATCTTGCGCTCAGCCACCTGCCGGGTTCACAGAGCCGTCAGCATCCCCCGTGACCCGCTTGCGTCTCTGCTGGAGACCTTGGATATGTTAAACACCCCCGCACGGCTAGACCCGAGTATTCCGCGTGCAGCGTCCCCCTCAGAAAGAGGTTAGCCCGACGTGCGCGATAATGCGCGTTAGCTAGCGCGCGCGCAGATGCGCACACGCACCACACAAACAAACGTACAACCAAACTTACAAATGCGAACGCTGTAGCGAACATACCTCTTGTGGATGTATTGAGTTGTACCAGTGTGACAGTGTGTGTGCGCTGTGCTGTATCAGAGGCTGTTTGTCACCCCAGAATATGGCTGTTTCCAAAGGCATCGGGCTCTAAGTGTGTGGATTACAGCGGTATACATTTGTATAATGCCTGTGATAATGGGATAAAGCCGCTTCCAAGGGAGAAATCTGTATGGAGAATGGATTATGCCAAAGCTCTGCCTATGGGACATTGAACCCAGGAGTTATCGCAAACAGTCAGCATCTCAAGTGGGTGCTACGCCTCAGAAAAGTGTTGCGATGCCACATTTTATGTCCGCGTTCTGTTCTCTTGGGAGAAAACATGAGATGGGACGGCCACAATCATGTAGGTTTTAGTCAATAATTACCATAGGAGCGCTCCAAAGCATGAGATATAGTTCCATTTCAAATTTGCATTTGCTTTACATTAGGACCGCGCACGCGGCTCGCATTTTCAAAGACGTATTTATTGTGCTCTCGTCCATGATAGAGGAACCCGCTGAAGTAGTTGCGCATGTTTCTCTTGATAGCCATTATAGAGAAAATTAGCATTTCCATGCATACAAAAGCAATTACCGTCAATTTATACACATTTCATAGAAACATGTCCCCAATTAGAGGGCCGTTTCTGGGGACTGATAAGATGAGCGGCTCTCATTTTGAACATCTGAGGTCTGGACAGACGGTGCATCCTGCTCTCCCTGATCCCTATCTCTGTCCGCCGCGCTGGCTTCATAAGGACTTGTATGCAGCTCTGATTTGACTCATTTCAAACACATCTAATTTCACCCTTAATAAGGGGCACAGTGGAGAAAAACAAATGTTGCTGTACTGATAGCGAGGCTTTTATTTTGGTACAACGGCGGACGGGTAGACAATACAAGCCTGAACTCTTTGTTGCCTATCTCTAAGACTAGTTTTATTTGTCACATATTCCTTATGATTTATTCAACGCATCTCGCAGTGATAATTACAGTATGTTCTCAGAGGATGCAAACATGATTAAACTCAATACGCCTGAAACACAGACTCCCGAAAAAAAATCACATCTTCTGTCTAATATTTCCTTCAATTCCTTTATGGACTGTAATGGTCTTATGCAGTCGTGCGCCCTTCCTCCGTGTATCCTGTTTGCGTTCACTTGAGCAACAGACATCTCACATGACGTCCCCCCGAATCTGTCCATTCATTAACCCAAACAGGCTTATCTGCTTAAAGTCTCTGGCTAAGACCCCATTCTCACTGAGGAATGACTCACCTCCATATTGCCTCGTTACTCACCCAGCAGCAACCATTACGTCACCCGGTTACTGGCCGCGGGAGATTAGGGAGTTATTCTCGCAAATCCTCTTTTTACATGATATCAAATCCTCTGCCAGGGGTCTGGACACGAGGCTGGGACAGGAGACAATCAGCTCCCGTCTAGGCTCTTGATGAACCTATAGTGATTAAAAGGGTGCCAGTTCACCGATCAAAATGACAGAGGGAGGAGAGAGGGAGGAGAGGAGGAGGAGGAGGTGTGGGGGTGGATGGGGAAGGATGGGGCTGATAACAAGGGTGCTGACATCAGCCGGGCTTAGTGCTCTTCAGGCCAACAGGCACATCTCTGGCCAACCGTCGGAGGAAAACAAACTAGCAAGAAACAGTTCAAAAGCGACAGCTGATGTCTTTCGATAGGTGAAGGCTTCCCTGACATTTTAATATACCGTATAGTCGGCCTTATGCGGCATCTCGGTGGCGGTGACACCAGACTAACCCAGCCAGGCCAAAGCTGAGCATATACTGTACGTCCATTGTTATATAGAGGTATGAGTATAGACATAGCAGAACAATACTTTACAGGTAATCACATCTGCAATGTAGGTGGGTGTATCCCAGAGTGTTATAGCTACTATATTGCAGTTGGGAGCTCATGATTCTGCCATTTATTTACTTGGGAGCCATATATAGGGGAGGAATGGCGCAGGATTGTGAACTCAATCACAGCGCGTGGGGATGTCAGTGCACAGAGCGCTCCCCGTGAATCACACACTGAAAGGCTATCACCCAAACCTCCAAGGTCCACCGCCAACTCATCAGTCATCCCGGGCCAGGCCAGGCCAGGGACTGATCAGCCATGCACACACACTGGCCACTGGGGACATTCACAAACTCAACCCCCCACCCCACCCCTATATCCATACCAATATCCATACTCTCGTCGAGACTGTACCATGACATATTCCAAGGTCTGAGTGTGACTTTGCCTCTCAAAATTCTGTCATTCTGCCTATATTCTGTGTGAAATTGAAGGCCGCGGAGGCTTGTGTTGTTGCACTGGCTGGTCGGTCTAGATGGATTTTCATAGTTTTGCAGTAGTGTCGCTGGAACGTTTATAGGTCGCATTTATATCGAGGGTCCTTGTATTTGTCATATAGATTTGGTTCCGCTTATATTGTATAGTGTGGGTTTAATAAAGTATGCCCTGTTATTGAATTTTCAGGGGTTTATGATTTGATTTGGACACAGCATAGTATGAATTTTAACCCGTAACTGCACACTTTGTGTTTTAAAGATTTGTCAACACGAGTTGTAACTCATTTGTGAAATCGCGTTGACAAAGCACAGGCGTCGTTGTTTTGTTTCAGACGATACTAAAAAGAGAAAAACAGCGTACCTGTGGTTACGCCTCGCTTTCGTCGCAAAAGAAAAACAGATACTGTAATGTTCTCGGCGTCGTACCTGCAACAGGGGGGAAGGCAACGAGGTGAGGAGGAAACATGCGTGAATGAGTGACGGGGGATGTGTGGGACGCGATGGATACGACTAATTTGCATGATTACACAGACACATGAGTGATTTACCTGTGCTTATGTCTGACGGCCATTTTGGATGAAGGACGTATGAGTGGCATCTGATCCTGAATCTGTTTTAAGCTGTGGCACCTGGATGCAACTCACATCGTGTCCAGTAATTGATGCGTGCCCATGGTGGAGGCGGAGGATACTGGGGGGGAATGATGTTTATCTTGCGGATTTTACCGCTAGGACTACATTATGAGATAGAGCGTGTTTCACGCAGCCTTCGATACAGTATTTAAGAAATATCCTTTGTGATACAAAAACGCTAAATGCAAGTAAATTCCACACCATGTATACAGGATTACACAGTCGCGCGATTTGCGTAGTTTAATTCTATCGGGGATTTTCGCTTGCGAGGTATCCACGCCGCCTCGGCTATTTGCATTAGAAAGGAGCGGGACGGAGACGGAGCGAGAGAAAGACGTCCGCCCCCCGAACGTTATACATCAACAGGCGCCTTCTAATACTCTGGCCTGAACTCTCGCGGGGAAAGTCCAACCAATATTCCCTGACCCGCCGCTTGCCCTCTCTCTTCTCCTCTGCGGGGTTTTTTTTTTTTTCAAGTTTTCCAATTACAGTTCTCAAAGTTTAAAGTATTATCTGCCTGGTTCACGCGCTCCGTGGCTTAATTCGAGCCCAGCACCCCTGCGAGCGCGCACAACTATACGAGCGGCTTCCCCTCACGCGCGCATTCGGTACACTCCGCGCCGAGCGCTAAAACCACATTAGAAAACAGATGATATGACAATTTCACACATATAGGGTCGGACTTGGCCTCACTCCGACTCACCTGTGACCAAGCAATCTTCCTCAAGTAAGCACAATAATAAGTAATTACCATAATGTTTTGAATTTTTTTTTTTTTTTAAAAAGGAAGAAAAGGGAAAAAAAAAAAAAAACTTTGAAAGGAAAGCGAAGAGAGGAGGGGGAGAGAGAGAGAGAGAGAGAGAGAGGGAAAGTAAGGCAGAAATATTTGATTAATCTTCTTAACACGTTTCATGTGCAGATTCTTTGAGTTAATTTCAAGGACCATGCCTAAAGGAGATTACCTCCCCATGGTCCTGCACATTTGCTCATGAGTGATTTTGTTTATTCATGTTTTATATTATAATGCTCCTGCCGTCTGCAGCCACAGAACCACCGGCAAAAATGCAATTTATTTCCCACTCTGCACACGATGGAGACGGCTGATAATGTCACCAGGAAATATGAAGACTGCTGGGATGGGACCAAACAGCCGACTATTTATGTATGGAATATAAATAAAATATTTAGTGTGGCTTCTCTTAAAACACACACGCACGCACGCGCACACGCGCACGCGCCATCCTAAAAAAAGTTGCTCCAATTTCAGTGTCGTTGAATTCTTAAACCAATACTTAAGATGCTGTGTGTGTGTGTGTGTGTGTGTGTGTGCGGTTCTGTATATAATGAATTGGATTTACATACGTAGATCAATATGTATCTACTATAGCATGGATCATTACAAAGAGTCATATAAAAGGTCAAAGATGCATTCAAGTTCTCACAGAGGTTGCAGATTACGTGCAAGTCCCACATATCATCAACAGCTAATGCTACATGCTTCCCAGGCGGTGCATGGGCCTCTATCATATAAAAACCCATCTACACTATGTTGTCATGACGAATATCACACAGCCTGCTCATATTTCTTTGAAGCCACTCGGTTGTGAACATGCATCAAAGTCTCTCTCATCACCCCAGTTAATATAAATTTATCTGTTCCGCTGGCAGTGATGGGGCGGCTGGCGTAACTGTTTACATTCCAGAGGCTCCATAGTTCCTTCGAGATGATGATGATGATGACGATGACGACCACAGTGCTTTGCCTAGCGGACAAGGGGATGGCGGGATTTATGGCCCGCAGTGCCCATCCGAGGCACAGAATGCATTGTCTCTGGGCAGATCGTTCAGTCTGTCCTTGCTTTATTGATCCCGCTCCTCACAAGTTCACAACTTCCGCGTTCTCTGTGCTTTGCCCTGACAGGAGAGAGATTTAGTGGAGGGATGAGGTCAGATAGAAGAAGAGAGATGGGGAGGGGGATGGGGGGGAGGAAGTATAGAGGCAGAGGGGATGAGGAGGACAGATAGCGAGATAGCTAAGGAAATAAAGGTAGGGGGAAATAAAGAGAGGCTGAGAGATAGAGAGAGAGAGAGAGAGAAGGGGAGAGAGAGGGGGGGAGGAGGGGGAGGGAGGGGGGGGAGGCGGGGGAGAGAGAGAGAGAGAGGGATGAGGGGAGGATGGAGAGTGAGTGAGGGGAGGCGGGAGAGAGAGAGAGAGAGAGAGAGGACGAGGAAGTTACTTCCTCTGGGAGGACGAGGCTCTAGGCCAGGTCAGAGAAGATTGATACTTGCGAGTGTACAGAGGCCTGCGGAATTAGCCCCTGGTACATTGGAAATCCACTGGTAAACACATCCAGTAGCTCTCAAAGGTGTTCACGTCAATCTCGACGCACTCCTTTTACAGTACGCCGTCTACACACGCGCGCACGCACACACACACACACACACACACACACACGTCTTTTAAGAGTTTGACTCACCGCAGTGGTCAGTGAAGTACTACTCTACATCCAATATCTTTGAGTCTGACTTCAGCATGTGTGCTGTCATCCATTCACCTGGTCTTTTTACTTTTTGCACTTTTAAAACTACAGAGACCGCTTCCCTTCGGTTCCCTTCCATGTGCGTGTTGACAGGCGTGCGCTTCACGGTAAGGCGAGACATGTTTCAACCGATCATTTACGGCAATGGCCTGCGGTCGGTCCTTCCTCTTTCGCCGGAACGTTGGCCTCCACCCCCCCCCTCAAAGCCCAGAGGATTACATTAGAAACAGCCACTCCGAACCCAGTTCACAGAGCCCGCGAGAGGGCAGGGAAGGCGACTCTCCTCGGGCTAAGGAGAGCTCGAAACCACAACCGACCACCCGCCTGCGAGGACACAGCCAACACTGTAATGTTTATAGCAGCTCTTGTACAAGCTAATTGGCTTGGCTCGGAGGGTACATGTGTGAGTATACTGTACGCTCCGCGTGTTTATATAACGCGCTGCGCGTTTATTAACTGTGTTTATACAGTATTTATTGTTAATGACTTGTCTGCCGCATCGTTCGCCAATCTGCTGTCGGAACATTCATTAGCGGCGCACGAGGACTCGCTGCGCTGCGTAACCCCCTCGTCCTTTGAACCCGAGCGGCGCGGTACACATTTCAGAACGACTAGACATCAGAGTGAGAATCCGTTCAATTACTCCTTTGCCATTCGGAAAAAGCAGACAGACTTCCGAATCGAGCTCGAGAGCCTGTGATGTGAGTCAGCACACTGTTCTTTTCAAATGGATAAAAGAAAAAAAAGAAAAAAAAAAAGACGGCGGATGTACATGTTATGGAAGCAGCGAACAGGAGAATGAAATGAATCGGCACGAAGAGCGTTTGATAATCAGACTTTTTATTCTTCGTCCATGGAAGTCAATGAATGCAGAGTGCACAGCGAGCAGCGCGCATGGGAGAAGTAGCGGAGAGATTTGGGCTGCGTGATCCAAAAATAAAATGGGTCATCAAATTACCCCTGTGATTGTGTGTACCTGCCCAATTATGATTGATCTTTGCGAGAGAAAACAAAGTGGTGTATTTGCATGTTAAAGGATGCTCTCTCGTTCTTTCTCTCTCTCTCTCTCTCTCTCTCCCAGCACCATAATTATCTCAAATGTGAAATGCTATTTACGTATTCATAATTTATTTCTGTGTGAGGACACAATAGACAACCATGCAACGCTCTGCCAAGTCCCAGACTTTTTTTTTTTTTTTTTTCAGTTAATTGAAAATCTCATTTGCATGAGGGGAAAATCAAACACTCATTTCCATATATGAGATTATAAAAAGATAACTGCTAGTGTTTGTTGTTCCATATTTGATCTGAGCATTTCCCCCTAATTGCTAAATGCTGCAAATAGGGCTGGAGAGTAAACCTCCAAACTAATGTTCACAAGGCAACTAAATGTAAACGTTTCGGTTCAAATGCCCCAGTATGTTTTGTACGCTTGTTTTCCTATGTTTGTGTGTGCAATCAGGCGAATGTGTATTCATGTCAGAGCCCCGGTGAATCCGTATCAAAAACATAGAAAATACATAGATGCATAGCTGGGTGTCTGCCAACATAAGGAATAGCAATGCCAACCCAGCTGGATGTTGCATAGGCAGGCAGTAACACACTGTCAGAATCAGTGTTATTCTCTATGATGTGTGTGAGAGATCAGAGGTGTCCTGTTTCACCCCTTTACAAACAACGCGCACACACACACACACACACACACACACACACACACACACACACACACACACAACCCTGTCTATTCCAGACGGACACCATTACAGCCCCAGCCTGAGCCTCTGTTCCCTACATGCAGCTCATTAATGCAGCCTCCGACATGGGGCGGACACCGGGAGATTTCCAACCCCTCCCCTCTTCCTCCTCTTTCTTTTTTTCCTTTCCCAAAAACATGATTAATGGGGTTTATTTAGGGGGCCGAACCCCCGGTAAAAGTGGCCTGAGCCTCGCCGGGCACAACTCAGCCCAGTGCCGACACGTATCTGTCTCGCAGAACGTTATGAATCAGTCGGGGCAATTTAAGATGAGGCCATAAACAGCAGAGTAAGATTTGTCCAGAGAGGGATTTTTCCAAATATGGTCTTAGTGGATTTGCTGTTGAGGTAGTGTGTTGCACTATTACCTACTGAGAGACACAAACTATGAGGGTCTAACAAGTGTACACAGGTTTACACCTTTTTCACATCTTGCGCTTTGTTTGTTTTTTCCTCTGTCTCCTTTCACTTGCCAACTCTGTGTTGAGTACGTTAGCTCCTGCTATGCTAGCTCCTGCTATGCTAGCTCCTGCTATGCTAGCTCCTTTGCTAACTGCTCCTGTTTGTCTCACCAGCCTCTAACGCCTTGCTTCTAGCCATGCAACCCAGTAACAACTAATTATGTGCTGCATTGCATTCATCATGTACAACTGCAAGAGGTCAGGGAGACCTAAACATTCTGTTTTTAGCTACTAACGACGACTGGTGGGGGCTACAAAAACTTTAAGGCTCTGGTTCGCTAACAGGTAGCGTGACCAGACGTCCCCGTTTTCCAGGTTTCCGTGCATGGTCCCCGGCTTGACCTGACCTGGAAATGTCCCCGTTTTTCTTTTTGTTTTTTTTTGCTCCAAATGAAGACACACACACACACACACTGTCAACACTCGCTAGCCGGCATGACTTTGTCATCTATAAAACATACAGTATGTAAAAGGTTTTCTCTGTGTGTCAATATTGCATTTGTCTGCCTGACCGTGGTAGTGGCGTCTGTGTCGACTGGGGGGGGGCGTGTATGTCTTCAGAAAGCATGTATGTTGTCGGGTGGGGGGTTGTCCCCGCTTCAACTCCATCAAATCTGGTCATCTTACTAACAGGTGACAATAAAGGAATAAAGACATCAGAGATGGTTATTTTTTTTTCTCCTGTGCGGTGAGCAGTGTTACGGAGATGTGTGTTTTCAAAGGTGTTTTCATCTTATTCTTATCATTCTTGTTTTCAAAACTGGATGCATGGACTATGTTTGTTTACATGCCATCATAAATACCCTTATTTATGAATACATTTGCATCAACTGTACACACACACATACAAACACACACACACACCCACCCACGTAGAATCATACACACACACACACATCCGCACATAGCTACTGTCGACTGCTCTGCGATATCGCAGTCGTATATGTGACGACCTCTACGCAATAACTGGGAAAGGACAGCTGTCAAATTAAATGACATAAGGTATATTTTATTTCTCTGTGCGTCTGACCTAAGCATTTTGCCTCAGAAATATGTGCTATGTATTTTCGTCCAGGGCTCCAGCGCAGGTAATTGAAAAGCATTGCTCAGTGTAGCGTATGCACTCAGACATGCGATGAGGCCACCATTACGGTTCAGCATGGCCTGGAGGGATGAAGAGATGGAGGGATGGTGGGACTGCATGCCATGATAGAAATTTTAGATTAAGTGGGACCCTCTCACTCCTCTCAATGTCAAGGGGTGAACTGAAAAAACCTGCGTATATCACATCCTGAATCTCATATCCACACATAAAACATAAAAAGGTTTTTCGCTGTTACTTATAAACTTGAAGACTTAATAAATAATAATAAGCACCCATTGCCTTATGAGACTTATAATTCTGTGTTGTTGTTGTTGTTGTTATTATTATTATTATTATTATTATTATTATTATCATGGAAACAGGGATCACCTATACAATTATGGGTAAAATAAATTATTTTTATTAAGTGTTTGCAATCATACAATGCAATAAAAGCATTTTAATCAATGCACATTAGTGGAAATATGAGCATATATAGGCAGTGTTCTAGATGTTACATATTACTCAATAACAGCATGTGTACGCTTTCTTTTTTTTTTCATGGCCTTCAGGAGTGTGCAGTAAATGGGGAGGCAGCATGAAGGCTCAGTGCCTCGTGTAATAAGCACATAATTAAACTCCTCTGACAATTACATCATGCATTATCAGCCTAAGCCAGATCCATTACTCCTCCCGATCAATGGCTTGGCCACAACAGGGCTTCTACTCCGACCACACCAGGGACTGGCGGCCGGGCAGCTGCAGCCTCCTCTGCAGCGTTGCAAGGCCAGTAAGTGCTGTTAGTGACATCCAACACCGAGGGTTTGGACGGGGAAAGGGAGGAGGGTTAGCTACTTAATGCTAGGCGGAGGGGAGAAGGAAATGGGAATTAGTCTCAATGGGGACGATGGAGGTGTGTTGCTACTTGCTAAGGCTTTAGAGTGAAATGATGAGTCATGGTTAGAGTGTAATGATGAGTCATGGTTCGAGTGTATTAGAGTGCGGTCCTTTCTGCTCTGCAGCATCGGAAATTGCAATCTCTAATGAAATCCTGAAAGATCGTTGGGGTCAAACAGAGCTAGTGTAATGATGTGTTACATAACAATTATGAATTAAACATAAGAGGAACTTCCAACCGGCTAAGGAAGCTCGCAGATTCTCATTTAAAGTCTCAATTCCGATGTAAAAGAACTGATTTTAATGTTGGCCTCTGTCGTACACACTGTAATGGACCATTTATATAAGTAATGAATGCACAGCGACACAAGGGGAGCAGTCAGCAAAGTCGGGTCATGTCAGGCATTTTCCTGCGACGGATCATTAGACGTCATCATGCATGCAGACATATTCAGTGTCATTATTGGCTGTAAGAACTCGGGAGGATGACCACATGCATGCCGTCTGCCGATGGGATGTAAGCGGGCAATGAGAATCTAATTTTGATTAATCTGCATAATCCCTTCTGTCAGAGAGGTCCAGAGGAGGAACCGTGAGCCCCAGGAACAGATTGAATCAGCCCACCCTCTCTCTCTCTGTCTTGTTTTGCTGTCTCTTGTCCTGCCCTCTAACCATCCATTTTTCTATCTATCCATCCATTCACCCACCTATCTATGTATTTATCTATCCATCCATCATCCATCCTTCCATACATCGTCCATCCTTTCTTACTTCCCTCCTTCCTTCCATCCATCCATCTATTCATCCATTCATCTACCCATCCATCCATCCTTCCATCATACATTCATTCACCAGCTTATCTATGTATTTATCCATCCATCCATCCATCCATCCGTCCATCCATCTATCATCCATCCGTCCATCCTTCCTTCCTTCCTTCCATCTATCTATCATCCATCCATCCATCCTTCCTTCCTTCCATCCATCCATCTATCATCCATCCGTCCATCCATCCATCCATCCATCCATCCATCCATCCATCATCCATCCATCACCATCCATCCCTCCATCCATCCATCCATCCATCCGTCCATCCCTCCCTCCATCCCTCCATCCATCCATTCATCCATCCATCCATCCTTCCATCCATCCATCCTTCCATCCATCCATCCTTCGTTCCTTCCTTCCATCCATCCATCCATCCATCCTTCCTTCCATCCATCCATCCATCCATCCATCCATCCATCCATTCATCCATCCATCATCCATCCTTCCTTCCATCCATCCATCCAGCCATCCATCCATCCATCCATCCATCCATCCTTCCATCCATCCTTCCATCCATCCATCCATCCATCCATCCATCCATCCATCCTTCCATCCATCCATCCATCCATCCATCCATCCATCCTTCTATCCTTCCATCCAGCCTCTTGCCTTCCTCTTACACTACCCTACATCTTTTCACCTAAACCATTAGGTTACATTATTATCCGGGGCCAC
>OMKK01043087.1:0-14179 GCA_900302305.1 Polymixia japonica | reverse complement strand
GCAGCGTTACTCAGCTCCTTTAAACAAAATTTGTATTTGCCATTTTTTCTTTTCTTTTTTTTCCCCTCCCGCTCTGGCTGGACAACAGCATTCCTTCGCTGGGAGTGGAACAATCCGCTTCATCCTTCAGTAGCTCCAGAACTGACAGGGACATGTCCTCAGCTACAGGTCAGACAGATTGACTTTCCGCGCCGAGCATTAAAAACATTTTATGTTGCACAGGCTTTTCACTTATGTTCACTATTGACTTGTGGCCTACATTAACCGGGCCTACCATCTGTACTTAAGTCCCTCAGTAAAAAAAATAAAAACAAACAAACAAACAAACAGTAAACTCATATTACACTACTAGAGCGCATTAGATAGGCCGAAATGCACGTTCTACCATCAGCACAGGGCTTCTTCGAGAGCTACCTGTCTCAGAGGAGGCCACCCAGGTCAAGCATGGCTTAGGCTAAATGAGATAATATCATCACCTTACAGCCACATCTCAGACAACAACAGATAAACAAGTGAACAGTCTGGCCTACCTCACCGGCTCTTGTTTGGGTTTTTTTTTTTTTACCGCATATTCACAATTTTGGAAGGGAAATTCCATTGTTGGTATCAAAATCCCCAGTTGATACTACATGCAGAATTGTCCAACTTATGTGATTTACCACTGAAAATCCCAGCCAGTCAGAGTGAAAGTAATCTTATCTTGCAAAGTTGTTAATTAGGTTGGACTTTCGTAAGTTAAATAAAGTATGTACAGCATGTACCTGTGGGGAATTCAAAATGTCTGTACGTTTTTGAGAGACAATCTTGACACCTGTAGTAGCATTATTTTTTTTATAGGTCATTTTCGCTTCTATGGTTGTTGTTACAATCGGAGGCAAAGTTTGATGAATATTAATATTTGCCGTGAGGACTGTTGGCTAGCAGAGGTTTAAAAATGTAGGTAATGTAGGTAAATTATGTTATAGCTATGTTCCTCCTGATTTGACTTGACAAGGTTTTGAGCATAAGAGCATATCTTAACTGTTAAGTTAAGCATTTCCCCAAAACCCAAACACTCTTCAGTCTATATATGTATATATACTGTATATAAAGAATAAATGAACAGCAGACCTACTTACAGAGAGGGTTTCTTCTGGACTATGCATAGTGATACAGTCCATGCTGATCTGAATGGTGTTGCCTGCAGGCCCATCTGTAGGACTGTCTGAGAAGTTAAGCTCAATAGGCTGGACTGAGTGAATGGCAGATCTAAAACCCAGAGACAGGCAACACTGAGAAAACAGTTGATTTGTTATCACCAGCTACATTAACATTACACTGAAATTGGTGAAAAGCCTGCATACGTCACAATGACGGATGTGCGATATTGTATTCACTTACTGGTCCAGCATCTCAAGCAGTTGGTTGAATACATCCTGGCTGAGGATTTCTGATGACTGCGATGATTGACTCTGAGACATGGAGGTGAGGAATGAACTCTCTGTCCAGGATAAACAGGACGAAGGGTCCCTAAGTCTACAGGGAGACAGATCCATCAGAAATCTTATTAATTTTAATGTTCTTAAAAAAAAAAAAATCAATACATCATATATAGGCCAATAACACAGAGGTAGGTCATCGAGTAGACAGCACTTCAAAAGATTAAACATCAGCAGCCATTCCTAATAAATGTTGATCTTAAGGACTAAAATGCTAATTTGGCCACACAGCCCTGAAGAGGACAGGGAGAGGAGGGGGAGTCTCGCTGCAGTCATTCATGAAGAACAACCCCATTGTGAAGAAGTCAACCTGCATAATACTGAATATTTGTACTACACATAATGGTGATTATGCACCATTCAGACAGAGGCACTCTGACCTGCTCCGCTGAAACATTACACCTGCTTAGAGCTGAGCCTCCTATTGTTCCTGCTGGAGTGGCGTACGCTGCTGTCTGAGGCAGGCGGAATTCCCCCCACAGTCTATATGATAGCACTGCTGCAACTTCTGGTATGTGTACAGCTGGACAGGGGCTTGGGGGATGGGCGGAGGAGATGGGGGGGCCATAATCTGAAGCTGGCACTATTTAAGGCTTTGGAATTCCCCCGACACTGTGCGGTGAATGATATTAATACCTGACTTACAAACACAGGCATTTTTAATGAAGCAAATAATTGAAGCAGGAGTTTCAAACGATGACACCAGACCCCCCCACACACACACACACACACACTGCACGCAATGTGTCAAGTTTAGGAAAAAAAAGGCTCTAAGATTGCGATGCAAAAGTAATGCGGATGGGTGGGATTATAAAGAGATGGAGTTATCCGTTATAATTTAAGGGGCCAATTAGCGCTTTTATAATTGCTCAGTGCAGTTTAGTTACTGGAGGGAGAAGTTAAGGCGGCCATTTTACAACCACGTTTTGAATCTTTCGTTTTGTGTGTAGGACGACGTTATGGTGGCATTTCTGCATCCAATTTTTCTATCACTATTCTGGTAAATCTATTGGTAATTCAATCATGATAGCTTTATTTAGGACCAATATCTGCCCTTGGTTAGTAGGCCTATATTTTCCCTCTTAGACGCCCAGATACACACAAACCTATCTGCGTCTCACACGGATAAGATTGTGAAACTCGTTATGTTGTTTTTTTTGTAATGCTCCGCGTCCAAACTACGGCTTCGTGACTTTATTTTAAACGATAATTGACTCAAGATTAGTACGTGTAAAGCTCCCTACCTGCAGTAATCAGTCATCTGACTTGGCTTTCTAGGTGCCTTTAATGGTCCCTGAGCCCTAGTGAGTTGTCATGACAACGACGTCGTTTGGCGAACGATGCGTAAAACGACGCGCTTGATTTTAGTATGTGTTTAGTGACATGCAGCAAATAAACATTCAGACTAGACGATGGAAAAACATGGGGAGAAAATTGGCTACCCCACCTTGCTATCATTATGTGCAGCAATATTCAGTCGCACTTCATTTTCAGGTGTTATTCACCTTAAAATGTAAGTACTAAGTACACTTATTTGTACTTGTCATGTCTGTTTGCCTCCATGTTTTTGTCTGTTTTTTTTCCTCTGTAAAGCGTCTTTGTGTACTATAAAAGCGCTATATAAAACGGATGCATTATTATTATTATTATTATATTCAAACCCTTTTATTTTTTACCATTACTTTGATCCCTTTCCGCTAACGCCAGAGATGAAAAGACGCATGATGTAAACGAATGTAGGCCTGAAGAGCGCATCTAAGGAGTTATGTGTGGCTTGCACTTTAGCAGATCCCATAATAAATCCCAGGGAACAGACAGCGGGGTAACAAAGGGAGGTGGTTGAATGTAGAAAAACAAACAGCTAGGGTGCAGGATAAATAGGTGTGGTTGTGTTGCTGTTAATTGAAGAGGGAGGAGAAAGGTGTGGTCTTCTAACCTCCAGTTAGTCAGCTCCATTTGAGTTTGGCCTGAATTCTCATTTAAACTCTGAATAATTAGCTTAATTGTTTAACATCACCACATTTACCAAATATATATTTTTTTTTATTGTAACTACTGCTTGAATAAATATTTGCAGCATTTTTATTTTTTTGCTGACTAGTCAGACTGTGCAATGTTAATAAATGTTGTGGATCAAATTCAACATGCACAGTAGCATAGGCATAGATGCATTTAATTATAGAGGCCATAACAAAGCTGCTACACCTGTTGATGTCCTGCACACTATGATATGATATGATATGATACTGCCGTGCTCTGCCATGCTGCAGAGTACACAGAACACACTACGGGGTTGAAGAAGTTGGCATCATCAACTCAGGTGACCAACTGGGCAGTCAGTCAAAAATTACTGCATCACAAGGAAGCAGGAGTTATATCTATGCAGATGACTGATCAAGTTTGCCTGCGATTGGGAACTTATATGCGACCAAGACTTAAATGTGCTATCCATCTCAAAATCCACATTTGCCTACAGAATTCCTTCAATAAGTGTTAGAACTATTTCTTTGAGCAAGTGGTTGTTGTTAAACAAACCAAAATTAAACAAAATACAACGAAATAGATTTATACAGAAGTTTAGATTATATGGATATGTAAACAATAAATAAAGGTGAATGATTATATATAGGTTTATAAAATATGACCATTCTTTTCCAACTTACTTACTCACACCCTATGTTGTAATTTGATTTAGTAAATGATCTATCCTTTATTAAAACTCTCTTTCCACATTTTGAGCTTTACATCGGCCTCAGCAATTTCACTAAAGCACCAGTCAAATGAGTTTAACCTAGTTCTGACTGTTGTTAGTCCTCTTTTGGGTGTCTGGTTACTCAGAGAGTTATTCAGTTAGCCTGAGGCAAAGGCTGTTCAGCATCCACTTAAAGACAGCGCAGGCCCCTCCAGACGAGACTGGGGCAGAGGTCACCACTAAACACGGACGGCCATTGTCTCTTGGCAGGTTGGGCACACCGACCGATGAAAATGCAATCAAAACAAACAGCCCAGCCGATCAGGGGCCTTCTCCAGTGTCTTTATTAATCACCTGTTCAAAGAGCTAAGCCCTTCTCCCTCTCATCCGTCAGGTCTGGCTGGAAGAGGGACATGACTGCTCAACAATAGAAAGCCCCAAAGTTTCTCCTCCTCTCATCCCCTCGCTTACTTTTATGGAAGTGAAGCGGTCGGAAGTCAATTCCTCCGGGGCAAAAAGGCAGATAAAAAACACCTTTGGGAAATAATAATAATAATAGGAGGTAAATGTTCGACTAAAATTATACCTTTATTGTGAATTTTACTTAGTCTGAAGATTGTATTAAGTCAGAAAAGCACACAGAGAAAATTAATGCTATCAAAAGTACTAAATGTACTTGCTTAAAAAATATAATTTACAGATTTATTCAGTGGCTAAATCTCTCTTTGGTTTAAGATTATCACATCTTTATCTTACATTGTAGGTCATTTTCACTTCTATGGCCATAATTTGGGGCAAGGTCATATTTGATGAAAACTCATATTTAGTTTGGTCATATTTGGCCTTTAGTGTAACCAAAATCACCCAAACTTCTAACAAAAATAAACAAAAACCTAGCACTTCTGCACCTGTTGTTATACCATGTAATCACACTCATATCAGTACATTTGTATTTATATTTATAAAACTATAATAGTTTTTGATGCCTTATTAAATATAAGTTAACTGATCAGTTTTAAATAAAACTGATCAGTTAACCAATTAAGCCCCATCAAACCAAACCCAAGAACACAGTCACAATAGATCAATTCGCGTAGCATAAGAACTTTCTGCTCTTAAAAGCACACAACCTCATATAATAACTTGACACTGTTTCAAGCACATCAAAAGCAATTACAAAGACGCATCATGATAATGGCATCATGATAATAAGGTGTTACAAAGCCTTTACAAACTCTGGACAGAGCAGTTCTATAAATTGTGCCAACAATGCCAACAGTGCTAATAGTGCAAAACGGCACACAGCACACTTGGGGTGTGTAAACACATAAGACACAGCGGGCACACAGCGCAAACAACAAAGCTAAACCTGTCAAACATGAAATGCTAATCATGATAATTCTCAGGCGTTCTAAGACAGTATCTTAACAGTAATACAGTAATATGTTAATGCGGTCCAGGCAGCCTATAGCATATTAGATGTGAACTCGAAGCGTTATTTTACAATAGTATTAGTGTGTCTTTATCTGGGTTTTTTTTCAAATGTTCAATAAATCGAGATTTTATCAACGCAAACATTATTTATCTAATCTCCTGCGAAATCACAAGTAAGAGACAGAGAGAAGTTAAAATGTAAACAGCTCAATCTTCACTCTGCCTGCTGTATCTCTATAAGGTCTCTGCATTCCAGGGAATTATTTGATTTAAGATGTGACAGGTGGATTAGCCTATCAAATTTAATCCACCGCAAGGCCTTTGCCGTTGCAGAGGCCCTAGCGTGTAACTCAGTTTATCACAGTAATTAGTAGGGGAGAGCATACACATTTTCTCAGCCTACAAGTGAGGTGTAAACACATGGTACCTGACAAACCATGAGAAATGCAACATATTCAACACATAAATGTACCCAGGCGAGGCAAAGCAATCGCAGATTGCTGATTAATTGTTACAGATTGTGATTAATTGTTTTAGGTCTCACATATGCACCATAGTATTGAACCTATTAAATACTATCCTTGTTGTTAGGAAGGAGAGTAGATCTTGATTGGCAGAATAACTCCCCACTATGCAGACTGGCATACTCGTCCCATAATGATCCTATAGTCCTCGCTTGCATGAATGACAGCACCGTACATTTACAGGACAAAATACAGGTATTCTGCTGATACTGCATCGACTACCTCTGATGAGAAGGCATCCCGCAGTCAATTACAGACAAGCGTACCCCTCTATTAGTACAATCTTTTCAAATACTATGGCCTTTCAAATGGCCCATTCAAATGGATTAATGTACTCTACATAAGGACAGAGAGAGAGGGGTGTCATGTATCTGTCTGCCACTTCAGCCCTGATGGCCCTCTACACATGAATTGTTGCCATAAGTATGGCACACTTATAAATATCAGGGCAGACTGGCAGCTGAGGATCCAGGCAGACACAAGCGTTTTCAGCTTATATTGTACCTCCGGACAGTCTGAACGGTTACAGCCCGAAACAAAGAGCGAGGAGACACCCTGTAAATGAACGACCTACTGCAGGCTAGATCTGCTTTATTTTAAGGACAGCAACTAGCGCAAACATCACTCCGGGATACAGGTTCACCATAGTTATACCGTGTGTTAAATCCACGCCGCACACGCTGATCAAGATGACTATTTTGTTTTGAGATTTAAGGTCTTCAACAGATAAAGTGGAAAGATTAACTGGTCTCAGCCACTGATTGTAATGTAACAAAAACAGTTTACTCACATCAATCGTTACAGCATGTACTTACCGATGAAAGGGGAACTCAGGGCAATACTGCACAGCTGTGTAAGGTGAATTCATATTGTCAGGCCAAACTTCACTTGGATGAGCTCTTTCAGAACTGTCAGCGGGTCACATAAGCACATGTATCAATGACTGTGTATGAACTACATTAATAAAAAAAACAATAAATGAAAAAAAAAATATATAAATAATTATAATAAATAAACAGGTTGGATTAAAGTGCTGGAGAGGGAAGTGCAGAGAGTGGAGAAAGTTTGAGAGATGTTTTGAATTTAGGTATTTTTTCTTAGGCTACGCTACAAATAGGAGGGGCTTCTGCCAGCTCTCTGACCAATCCCCAGCTACATTTGTACAAGATATCACTCACCCTGTGTTGCTAGGATATAGATATCAAGCAACACCCATTACCCATTTGACCCGCCAACCCCATAAACACACATACAGTCAGCTACTATCCTGAAAAGCTCAGGCTAACTCCATTTGTTCCTATAGCCCTGTTCTGATATTTCCACCCAGATTCCCTGGTGGTTTTGCGGGCATATCTGTTGCATCACACTTCCCACTATTGTCCGTGAGCCTTCAGCCCGGTAGAATGTCCCGCTCAGCGTGGCCACAGTGGTTGATCCCCTGTCAATTCAGCAAAAGTCAATCAGGTACTCAGAGAACCCCCTCAGTGCTTATCTGACTAACTAAAAAAAACACCTTATTGGAGCAGAGGAAGATCAAACACTTCATATCAAGATGGTGAATGATAAAGAATGATGGGGAATCCAGTCCCAGCCGCCGATGAACATTTGTCTCCTTCGTTCTTGTTCGTTAGCTAGCTGTTGTTGGCCACTTAATATCCTCGGTCAAGTCTGAGCCTAGAATAAGAGAAACAGACAAAGGACTCAAACAGTCTTTACAGTAGTCTACATGAACTACTCTTGTTTAAGAACACACAGGAACCGCGGCACATCTTAGCGCATACCTCCATTCAATATCAGACTGCCTCTCACCCAAATAGTATGACACTGTAAACTTAGAGGTGTTCTGTGGTTTTCAGAAATGAGAAGCAGATGAGCAGCGTGCTAAATTAAAAGGCAGGGTCACAGAGGGGGGACGGATAATAAATAGATGTGGTGTATCCAGGCAACACAAGCCTCTAAGCTGGACTCTTGTACTTTTAATAAAGGCATTCATCCTGGCTTCCCTTCCACTACCCACAATGCACCGGAGTGATGATGTCAGCAGTGTTTATGCCTAACCTAGTGAGCTATGACTGTCAGACAAGCTCAAAATCCCTCCTGTTTCTGAGACAATAGTGAATTAAAAACATTAAGGTACAAGGTGCCAAACCCCCAACGGCCCCAGTGAAGCTGCTCAGTGGTCAAATAATACAATTAAAAATAAATAATTATAGGATATAAGATTTATGTGTAAGTTTGTGAATCTTTTCCTCTCCCAGCAACTACTACCCCAGAACATCACTGTAAATAACAACGTGTCCTTAGTCAACTTGCCTTGTTAAATAAGGTTGCTTAGTTAAAAAATAGCTCCTTTCAAGTTTCGGCTCCCGCCATCACTGACCATAACATCTAAAAACACACTCATAAAGTCTCTGGGTGATTATTTTGTTGAGAGATTAATATGACAAATTCTCTCTAATAAACCTTGCGCATACGCTGTGTAGCTTCTACCATGTCCACCTTCAACACGACAAGGACAAACTGACCTCTAGATGCGATTAAATCTGATATTTACAGTGACATCTGAGACCCTTACATCATTAATTGCTCTAAGGCTCAGGCATTGGGAACCAGTCACCAAATCCCCATTACTTCATTTGAGATATATGTGTGTGTTTATGAGTTAGCAGTTACGTCAGTCATGCCTCTGTTACTGTCATCAGTAGGAGTTCACATATCTCTAATGTGGTTATTCTTCTCATAAGGGTCTGATTAGAGAACAGAGCAAGACTGCCACAGTGCTAAGCCGGCTTTAATCTCTAATTGTATATGCAAACAAGCCATACATGGGGAAACAAGGGTCGTGAGTACAGCCCGTGTAACGTTAAACCTCAACATCTCCTTAATTCATCTTTATTGCGTTCATTTTCACGCACTGTATTACAGGCGTCCATTCACATGGGCCTATTAATGTCTAGAGTTTACTTATGGGATACCGTGGAGCAGTTGGCGGAGCAGCTGATGAAGTAGGCACTGACGTTGGCTGAGCTATGGAGAGATGTATTATCAGTGTCAGTCACATACACCACTCTGGCCAATCACTGTCAGACTTAGGCGGTTGTGTGGGCATACTTGTGTGTGTGTGTGTGTGTATTCTAGTTGGTGACTAATGTCGGGGAAATCCAGATGAGTCAAAACTACCAGTGTCCGATGCAATGTCTGAGAGGTGATAATTTATGGCCCATGCGCTAAACTGCCCAGCAACTTAGCATTGTTCATAACATCCCTGTAGTGAACCCTGTTTTTTCAACTGACAATATGTTCTTTGAAATGTAGGAAATTGTTAAATTAACTAATAAAATAAATATATTAATTGTGACGCACTGATAATGTTATACATTTGTAGAAATTATTTAATAGATATTTTGATATATTCATCTATTAAATATATGAGTTAATAGATACATTTAGAACTTAAATTTCATTTAATTACACAGGACAACAAAAATGAACAGTTCCACCTGGTATTAAAACAAATAAACATTAAAAAGCTCATTAAAAGCAAAGAGTTTTAGCTCCTGGAGCATAAAATATTTCTAACATCATGCAGTCAGTCATACTCTTCCATAAAAGCCCTAAAGATTATGGCAATAAACCCGGTTGAGCTTTCCAAATCTGACCAGTATAACCGGTTTTTCTATACAGCACATTATTAATTGTGGGATATTCAGTTTAAGATACAATTATGGATTCTTTCCCACGGTGTGATTCCACCCTTTTCAGGCCTTTTGTCATTGTGACTTTTACATCTCAGATCAGTTGTGTCACCATGGGAAAATTCTTGTTGCCAGCAGCTAAAACCAAAAAGGCAATGGCCCAGAATAAAGAAAAAAAAAAGCAGCCAGTATGACTAGTAGCTCCAATGGGAACCATTTTACTCACCTAGTTAATAAGGTGGAGCCTAACAGACAAACCAACTTCACATTGACAAGTGTGAAAAATAGTGGCCAAAAAGTGTTTGAAGAAACACTTTTTTTTAAATAAAGAATTTAAAAAAAAGAAAAGTTAATTTAAAATAAAGAAAAGTTAATCATCAGTAATACTATTTTGATTACTAGTTTGACTGAATGTAGACTTTTAAAAAATATGACTGATATGTATGAGGGGGGACACCTTGACAACAAATATTACAGTTGTGAACAGAAATTCCTCAAACAAACGGTTGTGTACAGCATATAACTGAAGATAACCAGTAGGACATGATTGCAGACTAAACCAAAACATACTATGGATTATGGTTTAAAACCTGCTCTGGTTCAAACGAGTACTACTGGATTGCTTTGTTTTCTTCCTAAGGGCACAAAATCCCATCATCGAGTTGGTAAACATAATCAAAGCAAGCTGTCCTAGATCAGAGAAGCAGACATCCAGTGAACCACAAACCATCAATCACATCAACTAACTCTGAACCTGTTTTTGCTGTCTTTTGATGTCAGTCAACATCGCTCAGGGCAAATGGCATTGGCATAAAGTAATATAATTTTACATTCATAATGAGACACAAACTGAAATAGTCAAAAAGGGTAAGTCTCTCTTGGAGGTTGCCCTAAAAATGTCACATTGTTAGTTACATATTAATTAATTGATATGATTGACACAATTAATGAATGAATTAATAGACATACGTCACTGGACTCACACAGGGTGAGTCCTGCACACTATCAGACTAATAAATTATCGCAAGACAACAAAGAAATAAAATGAAACGGAACCAGCGTCGCCCAAAGATAGATGATTCAACGGTTTAACTTTGTTTATAAGCATATATGTTTTGTGTTCTTTATGAATAAACGTTAGGATTAGATATAATCATCATCTTAATTGTACCCTGCCACTAATCAACCTCCTCAACAAGTGAACAGAGCGTTTAATGAAGAAATTGTCAGGAGAGGACTGAGGGGTGATGATATGCTACACTGACAGAGCAGGTGTTTCAGGGGTCTGCTTCAGCACTTCTGTAAGGTAATACAATCTTTCATATTCTAACTTTCAGAAATATAGTCCATGATGTAAAAGTTTTGGACTGGTGTTTAGCAACCACAGCACTGGTATCCCGGCAACAGAGTGACAAGTGTGATTGGTCTGCCCCTCAACCTATTAAAAAGCATGTATGTGTAGCATATAATGATTCCTAGAGGCAGCTCAAAGACACATTACCCTCCATCCCTGAGCTAACACCCGTCTGCGTGTAATCTAAGCAAGGGGTTGAAGTGTCCTTTGTCACCGGATATGCTTTAAAAATAAAACATGCTGTTCATATACCGGGATGCTTGAAAGAAATCAGATATTTCAGAGTCATTTCTTAGGGTCTCTAGTGAATAGATGGATATATGTCCAAGACCACAATACAAAGCAGCGAAACAATTGAAAGAAAGGTTGGCAATTCTTTAATTAAACTTCATCCCGGATTCAGTTTTCTTACCTACGCGGCGTATAAAGGAAAAGTAGGTTGCCAAAAGAAATATAGCATAAAAACTCTCATAAGCTTTAACCTGCTAACCTGAGCTCACTAGAGACCACGTGGTGCGGGGCAGAGCGGGAGAAAAAGCTCGCTCCTATTGGTGCTGATTACACTGTTAAATTCCTCTCATGAGTCACAGTCAGTAAAAGAAGCGTGACTCGGTATTCATCGATGACCTTTTGTTCTATTCGTTTTCCGACAGGTCGAGATCATTCCGCCCGCTGTTAGCGCGCGCTAGAGGGTTGAGGTCAGTGCGGCGAAAGCCCTCGTAATTTATTCCGCTAAAAAGGCCGGCTTAAAGAATTTACATTTGCCGTGACCGCAGGGGAAAGTCGATCCGGGAGAGCGGAGGGCAGTAACACAGGGTCGTTTGTGGTGTCAGGTAAACCAGGTTCCGAGCGGATAACGTCACGCTGCAGTTGCCGTAGGCAGCTGCGGGCCGAGAGGGCCCACGATCGCGCGTGCGTATCAGTTTAGGTGTCGCTCGAATAGGTGCGCGGGCGATGATCTTTCTACCTGGCACCGTCTCCCGCGGGCCTTGTGCGCGCTTGCATCGGTGTCTAGTGGCAGAAGCGATGAGCGAGCCTTTCGCGTGACCTGGGTGATGTCGGTGACGTCGGGGCGCGGGCGCGCTGGGCCCGTCCCTCTGAAAATTCCGTATGTGGAGTTTATTACTTTTAGGGAGTCAGCCCTCTGGCTTCACGTCACAATAATGGAGACTGACACAAGAAGGGACGTCTCTGATTGACACCCCACTCAGCAATTATACAAATGTCAGCTAGTTTTAGATACTAAACCAGCTCAACGGCTCTACGTTGCTCTATAGCTCTAACATCGCATATAAATGAGTTTGGATACAGTGATATCATGCATATTACTTTTCTATTGTGTTTAGATTATTTTTACAATAGATCACATACAGTATTATATGTAAAAATCTGAATCAGAAGTACATCCACATATAGTGCAAAGAGTGTGAATAACTAGCTATTTATAATGCATTTAAAAGTTCCACTATAAACACATGCATGAAGAATACAAAAAATGATCCTCTCATGGTACACGACGAAGGATAAAGTCAAAGTTGGCTCAATGAACTTGCAGTGGACTGGTTGCCTCAGCATGTGGAAATTTGGGCCTCCTGGCCAGATCTGCAGCGCAACATAACCACTTGACAAGAGCAAATGTGGATATTTTAATGCTAATGCTTTGTACTTAGTGATAGGTATTGTTATTAAACCAGTGGCCAATTGTCCATTAGCTTAAGTTGTAGAGTATATAAAAAATAATAGACATATTTCACTCACTGTTCACGTCTCAATTATCTGGAGAAAAAAGCTGCAAACAGAAGCACAAAGAAAATAAAAAGATAAGATAAGATAAGATAAGATAAGATAAGATAAGATAAGATAGATAAGATAAGATAAGATAAGATAAGACAGGATGAACCTTTATTAGTCCCTATGGGGAAAATATAAATAATAATACCTGCTAAGTTATATTGAGCCAAATATCATGAATCAAATCAAAAAGTAAAATAAAACAACAGCAGCAAAAACTAGAACACGTTAAGTAAATTGTACAGCAACATGACTAACAAACAAGTAACAATACTGTAACAATAAGTGTCATCATCTAAGGTTACATATTATTTCTTCATAATCCTTAAACACAACGTGTAATCATTGCGGTTGGTCACAAAAGCGAACAGGAAAATAACAACTTGAAAAAAACAACTCTGTTCATCAGAAGACACCGGGCAAGAAAGGTTGCGGGACAGGTTTGTTGAGCCCCGAGGGGCCCGGGAACCTCCCAGGCTCCTGCTCAGCGTCTCTCCTCACCTGAACGCGCAAAAAACCTATCTCGGCCGCTCGCAATCCTGAGTGACGCGCACGCACGACCACGCTGAGTGATCGCGAAAGGACGTCGGAGCCGCGCCTGTCCGACGGCAACGTGGCCAGAGGAAAACTGTGGAAAGAACATACGTGGTAACGTTGATTGACCAAAATCTCGGATGTTTCACCACGGTAACGTTGTTCGTGGGAGCGTGTGACGAAACGTGTTTATGGGGGAAACTCGAGTTTTAAATGTGCTGCGTGTTCGCTTTTGGTTTCGATCTTGCTCGATATGCGTTGTTGGATTTTAGCGCCCAAGGATTCACAGGTCTTGTGTAAAAGAAAAAAAACAACAGTGGATCAGTGGAAAAAGTGATATGTTAGCAGTCAGCTTTTCCATATAATCCACAGACACCAGCTTCTTCTTTTCAGCCCCACCCCATCTTACCAGCTCTCAAGAGACACAGCCAACTGACTACACACATACACACACACATGCACACACACACTCACAAACACGCATGCACACACATGCACACACACTCACCAACACGCACACATGCATGCACACACTCACACTCAAACACACACACACAAAGAAGCAGGCTGCTCCAGCACCCTCAGGTGGACTGCTCTAACAGCAGACAATGTGAGAACAACACCAGGGTGAAAACAGGCACATGGACAAATACACAAGTGCCACTTTAATCTAAGGT
>OMKK01043083.1:6045-27747 GCA_900302305.1 Polymixia japonica | reverse complement strand
GGGAGGGAGGGGAGGTACCGCCAGATAACGACAACAACAACAAAAGAGGTTTTTACGAGGGAGAGTCAAGATGAAGGTCACGGAGGAAGAGGAGGGGAGCAGAAGAGGGAGGACTGATTGGCGGTAGGAAGGAGAGGAAGCGTACACGGCGGAGGAGAGCTTTGTTTACGATGCTCTGTGCTGTAATGAAGTCTTGATGGACGCCGTCTGGCCGGAGAGGAACGCATAAAGAGGTTTCACCGTAGCTTCCCTCCCTCATTGACAGTTTCTGTTTTCTGACAGAACACAGATATGGTATGTGCATAAACGGTGACCTCCTTGCATATAATGATGTCTTTGTTGTGGAAAATAAGCCCCTGCTCTGTTTTATTTTGAATAGCTCAGAAAACGGAAGGGCTCCTTTTTTTCCGTCGTTTTTTTCTTTTATTAAATTGGTTTAACCTACAGTAAGGGGGAGGATTTGATAAACAGTCACACACACACCCACACACACAAGAAGTATGGGTTTGGAAGACGTCCCTGGCAGATCCCTGCGTCGGCATCTCTGAACATGGAAACTCATGGAGTGTGCCTGAAGTTCTCCGTCTTCCTGAGGGCTGATGTAGTTTCTCTCCCGTAAACCACACTGACAGTCAACAGCAGAACAGAGGTTGAAACCGGCATGGCTGGACTGCAGTGGTCTGTCATCTACCTTTTCTATCGGCTAGGCCCCCCTACGATCCCGCTGTGATCAAACCGATATCACACATGAAGAAGTTACACTTGTATTGGTTTGCAGATCTGGGCTATTTGCAGCGGGCCTGTGACACTTAACGCGCTGGTTTTACAATGGAAACCGGAAAAGTAGCAACAAGAGTGATAAATGGCTAATTTAAACAGCCTGC
This sequence comes from Polymixia japonica, assembly GCA_900302305.1. Taxonomy (NCBI): domain Eukaryota; kingdom Metazoa; phylum Chordata; class Actinopteri; order Polymixiiformes; family Polymixiidae; genus Polymixia; species Polymixia japonica. Next base: position 26,863 of record OMKK01043083.1, on the reverse strand, counting down.
CCCTGAGGTCTCTACGTTCCTTCGCAGACACGGTAGTTTGGGCTTGAATTGGCATCCTGCGCTGTTGTATGCGGCGTTGTTTTAATTCCGTGCCACATTTTAAAAGGCTCTTGACCGGAACAGATTGGCCTTGTGGCTCTGGCTCCCGTTCAAACTAAATGACTGAGTAGGAATCACTCGGTGAATTTTAAGAGGATGACTCGAGTCCACTCGGTCCGGTTGTTAGGGAGCGCTAGAGAGGAATATAGAGACCTTTTTTGTCGTCAAGGAGATGATGCTTATTTGTGATAATGACATGGTTAGGTCAGGAGGCGGGATGGGAAGATGGATGCCATTGGCTTGTGTTTTGCTGTGTGTGTGTGTGTGTGTGTGTGTGTTGTGTGTTTGCCTGCGTGCTTGCTCACATAATCACTTCCAATCACCTTCATGACTTTAATCCAGTTTTCTTACTGGTTTAATCAGTATAATGGTAGTTTCTTTTCGGTTGGATGGGACATCTGCGAGCTAGGGGATACATATAATCTGCTCACATCAATATCACTCCCTTAAAAAACCAAAACGTGATGCAATGCTGTAAAATATACTGCGAAAAAAGGTCTCATAAATATTGTTGACATTACAAGCTTGTGGAAAAGCCAGATAAATGGGGGAAATGGCAGAATAGAATGTGGAAATCAGTAACAGATGACACAGAGTAACTCCTCTATATCTAGGTTTCACCCAGTCGCACCGAGTCTCACCTGATGCTCCACGAAAATCAGTTTGACTTCAATTGATAAAATCAGTTTGACTTCAATTATTTCTATATAGGATCAATTGAAGTCAAACTGATTTTCTTTTATGTCCCTCCAAGGCTGTCTCCCCAAAATAAAATGTCAGCACTGTATTCATCTTAAAAAGCTGTTATATAGCACTATAGCATGTATAGAAGATAAATGAGCCCTTTGTGAAGATACAGTCATTGTTACTGATGTGTGGTTAAGTAAAATAAACAGACACTGTGTAGGCTACTCATTCTGAGATGGCTAATTGCTATCCTGATCTTTTTGCCCGTAACAAAAAGGCATTTAGCAATTCCTCTCAGTATGTCCTTCTAGGAGACGTAAGTGATTTAAGTGTTCTGGAAAATTACAAAACGAAACAATTTTCCACTTAATCATATCTTGCTGAACCTTCACATAGCACGCAGTCATTTTATGTTATTTTAACATAAAATAACAGAAATATCGCCTACAGCAGCTTTAATATTGATAAATTAGTTTGCAGGCTAAAAACAGTAGAGCCCTAATTTTATTCTAACCATGGTTTAGTGAAGAACTGTTCATGAGTATAAATCTTGACCTCAGACTTAAAATGAGAAGATCTCACAAACCAGGACTAATCTGAGCCTCCATGGTTGCCTTGTGGTTCTTAAATGAACCATTGTGGCCATGCTCTACTGAAGCCTGTAGCATGTGTTTTACGCCCCTGTGGTCCAATAAGGTCCACTTCAATGTTTCTCAACCCCTAAGTCGCTACCCAATTGTGGGTTTGAGATCATTCTGACAGGGCTGTGGGAATATTTAACCATTTAAACTAATTTTCGTCTTATTTCTAACTGTTGAATATACATTCACTTCATTACATTCATTGAATTAACATAGAAATCACTGGAACGTTTGGAACCTGACCCTGGAATATGTATTGTTGATGATTCTTGCCTAAACAACATGCTAAAATGTTAAAAAGTTACAAAAACCCACCTGTTGGATACTTCCAGGATTTTAATATTTCATGACAAGTACAGTATAAGAAGACCACGTAGTCTCATATTAGGAAGGGGCTATAAAAATCTTAATCTTAAAATATATCAATTTAATTTTACTGATTTTTTCATTGTGTCTTGTTATCTTGCAAATACAGTTGGAAAACATAAATCACCACTCATAGATAGAACTTGATTAATGTCTTTTTAAAATGTATACATCTGAACATCAAGGTCAAAAGGAGAGATTAATGCACTGTTGCTGATGTGGCATCTTACCTGAGCCTTGGCCCTCATAAAGGGTGCACTGACGTTGCAGAGCTTCTCATTCCTCAGTCTGTCCTCACTGTAACACTCTATCTTGATGTCTGACTTGTCCTGGATTGAGAATAATAACACACTTAACTAAAGGCTTGACCTTGCATTTTGTCACATTTTTATCTGTGATATATCTCCTGGATAAGGAGCTGTGGAGGAGTGTAGCGGGTCCCCCATCTCGCAGTCAGTGCGTGTCAATGTGTGTGTGTGTGTGTGTGTGTGTGAGTGAAGTCAAATGGAATAACCTGGGCTCACCCTGCAGCCCCAGTGCACCAATGAACATTCAGGTAAAGGCTGTCAATCAAGTCAGAGGCGCACAAGCTGACAGTTCAGGGAAAACGGCAATTAAACCAAAACTGAAACCAACCCGAAAACTCGCAGTTGCAAACTAGAGATTCTGTTGTAGAATAGATAAAAACCAGGTGGGCAGGGTTTACCTCTGAGCTTGAAGCCACCAACACTAGTGGAGACACGAGGTACTGCAGCCAGAGGTATTGGACGGGCTCCATAAAATTCTCCACAGACTTCCATTAAAGTTTTACGATTTTTTTCTCGTCTAATAATTTTTTTTTTTCAGATGTCACACTTGGCTTGATATGTTCTTTTTATTATGCGAATACTTTTTCCAGAGACCTATTCTTTTTAGATCAATCAGATCGATAGAAAATGTAGTTTTATTTCACGATCAAGTGCCATTAACAGTACTGCAGGAGCTGCAGCCAGATATCTTCAGTAACCAACTCTGTTTATCATAAACATACATATAATAAGTCTACTGAATTCTATAATCAGTTAATATGTCAAGCACCTTTAGACATTGCGGGGACCATACCTTGACTATGAGGCTAGAGAAGCGTAGATTGGCCGTGTAGGTGACATTGAGGCGAGCACCATAAGCATTCTCTCCTTTGTTCTCCAGTCGGACATCCACGACCATCCTCCTCCTGTTCCCCTCCAATATTCGGTCAGGTCCCTCCATCCTTCCTTCAATTAGGTGTCGGCAGAATGCACCGTGAGCGTGTAAAGGCTGCCCACAGAACTGACTGGGAGGGAGGGAGGGAGGGAGGAAGGAGGAGAAAGCAAAATGGAGAAAATATAAGTTCATTTGTGTGTGTGTGTGTGTGTGTGCGCTCTTGGCCTCCGTTCATGTCTACACTAATGTCTGGCCTACCTTGGAGTCAACAGGTCGGTGACGCTCTGCAGCGCCAGGTCTGGTATGCAGCGGTCGTCTTCGTCACAACCGTTCCAGAAGGGCAGCTAGAAAAACAAACACTGTCAGACGTATCAATTGTTTTTTTGTTTTTTTTCTCACAATGAAAGATAACTACTACTAGATTTTGTTAAGTGAAATACGGCCCCCCCCCATCTCACGTAGGCTTGTACGTAGTTTCGTAGTACGCAGTGCGTAGTTTCCCCGAATTATGATAGAATTTGTAAATGCATGTCGTCAATTCTGGCTCACCTCAGTCCTGACAACAGTGGACCAGCTGTCGTCTAGAATAGGCCCATGGTCTTGATCCTGCAGGCCTACTTGTACAGTGAACACAATGGGCCTCACATAGTCGGTGGTCTCCTATAGCAGAGCATAAGGTTCAAAGATTAATCGATGAATGTAACATATGTCACTGTCCTGAAATAAATGACCACGTGATTACAAAAAAAACCCTGCAGTTACAGAACATTCTCGAAAATTAGAGTGATTGTTATCGTGTGTGGCATTTACAAACACGTAGGCATGAAATAAAACAGTATTTTGGCCGCACCATGACATGGAAGTAGATGTACTCGCAGGTCTCTTCTCCAGGAAGTAGCGTCAGGTTTTGAGGCTGCAGCTTGTCAAGGTTGTCCATTATGGCCCGAGGGTTAAAGCGTCGCTCCGCGATGGAGACGTTGTATTTAGTTGCTAGTAGACAGAAGGAAGATATACTGTAGATTGTGTGACACCGACATTGTGCGACAGCCTACATCATGTCACCGTAGTTGTGCAACACTAAAGTAGCCAGTCCCCAGATAAATAAAGATCAATGTGTAACAAGCAGACAGAAAGTTCCATGAGGAAAAGAATTGCTTCAGTGACTCAATTGTTGAGGATGTTTTAAAGTGGGGAGCTCAACATGTGAAGAAGTTTCAAAGACTAAAGCCCCTCAAGGCCTCTGGCTTTGGAAGTGATTCATTTCCAAGCCACATTGTTTTACAGGCATGGTTTTTTTTTTTCATGCAGTTCCAGAGAATGGGGAACGGTCTGGAAACCATGAATTAATCCGCACGATCCTTCACAGTTCAACAGAGAACACAATAGGATTCGTTCTCGATGCACTTAGCAAAAGGCCTAGGTTGTGGATGCAAAAGGAAAACCATTAGATGATGACGTGACGGCGGATAGCGGAAAGAAAACCTAAAGCTGTGGTCAGTATACCTGCAACTCTAAGCTCCACTTTGAACTTAAGATTTAGTAGCGGTTGGTGTTTGAAGTTGAGCAGTAGAGATATACTGTTACAATGATCATCAATGTAATACCCATAATGGCCAGCGTTAGTCTACTTTAATCTCGTCTACTCTGATCTAGTTATCCGCACCTTTTATACATCTTAAAGTAATGATCGTGTCTTTCACGTACAGAAAAAGCTTTCATGCAAATAAACCTTGGCATGGCTTACACTAAATGTATTGAGACAGTAAAAAAATACAGTTCAGTTTTGTACAACAGAGCGGAGAGGACTCAAAAACACCAGCACATCTGTCACGCATTACTAGCCAGACACGACAATAAGAGGAAAATTAAACAAATGTGTTCCACTGTATACAACCGCAGCAGACAAGATAACTCCCTTGCGTTCTTCCTCTGCTCTGTTTTGGCACATCTGAAAGATCTGATGGGGATCTCGGGGGGGTCAAGGGGTTAACTAAGAACACGCTCCCGCTCCCCTTCTTACTTGCCTCCCATAGGCAGTGAAACCCAACCCTTGGGTCCCATCTCTTAAAACAAATTGCGATCAGAGAAACTCAGGAGTTGCCGCAGTCGCCTCAACACAACATCTCCCACCAGGGACGCCGATAGCGTGACGGAAAGGCATCGATTGCCAGATTTAGGTTTCTCACAGAAAAAGGAGCAACCGCTTACTATCGGGTTCGGATATTAGCACAAATCTGAGTTACGGTAGTGAACCATTACAGTAGGTAGCTTCATTATTTTTGGCTGATCCGTAGCAGTCTGAGCTCATACGCTCTTGCCGATAGCGAAGAAACATGTTCCTTTGGCGCTACTTGGGCCCGTCACTTTTTCACTGGGAGGCCGTCGTGTCCTGAGCCAGAACATGAAGGAAACACATTCCGAAATCTGAGTAACTCGGCTAATATTATTTGAAGAAGTCATGTTGAAAATTCCCCAGGTTAGTTCCTTTCCAAATAATAGATGAACTTCAACACAGTTACGGGTCCAAAGCATTAAATCGTGAGCCAATTTGTATCCGTCTAGGGTTTAACAATATCCAAGGACATGATGTTGGACAACAGTTGATAGATCAGCATAAGAGAATGAGAGCATTGCTTTTCTTGTATGTCTTATGCAGACTTGTACACTTTGTACTTTTGTACACTTGACTATTAAACTTAATTTGTATTAAAACATTTTATTTACTTAGTGGTCAGGAATATAATAATGCACCTGATGGAACCAACCTTACAGTATAAACTCACAAGAGGTTAAGTGAATACATTGAGGTAACTTATCTTGCCATCCTTTCTTGCCTTTTACATATTCATAGTTGACTGGCTCGTCAAAAAGTTAAAGGGGTCAGACAGACTCTGGATTAAATTATCTTTCTTTCTCTTGGACTGAGACCACACTTTAGCCAACAAGGGCAGAGACGAGGAAAGAGCAGGTAGCTTTAGACAAGGGACACGCTTCTATAGTACTCGGGGTTGATTCGACTTGCTTACCAACTTCTTGCGTAGGAGGAATGGCTGTCCTCGCAGTGACGTTCAGACACACTATGGCTGACATGCAGGTCACGTCTTTGCCTCCTCTGTTACAGTCCTTCACAAACATGTTGATCTTGCTGGGCTCGAACCTGACAGTGGCGTATATCCGGACAACGCTGCGCGACCTGTGAAGGTGTAAGCCGGTCGAAGGAGAACTTAGCCAATATCCAACCTAATACCTATAACTTCTAAGCATTTGCTTTTTTTCAAGTGAAAATGATCACTATTTTGCTTATATAATGTGCATTTTAACAATATGTGGTCGGTGAAAAACTTCATATGAATAAAAACCCTCAAAATAATTCAGTTGGACTCATTTGGTGAAGTCAAGCGTTTTAAAAGGTTTTTCCTCTTAAGAACATAAGTCAAGGCTAAAGTGCTGAGCCCCATAAAAGTTAAAACTCTGGATTCGCCCCTGCTCTTGAGATATCCTTTAACGGATATACTTTCACTCTCACAACAGTCATGGAAGAAATGTTGTTCATTTTGTTTTAGTGTCATTTACTGACTATAAATGAAATACCCACCAGAGAAGAACAGCAGCGCCGAGGGAACCGACTGCCAAGTCCACTAAACCGTCCTCGTTCATGTCCATCTTCCCGTGGATGCTGCGGCCAAAGTACTGCAGGCCAGGTGCCAAGTCTGCTGCTGCTATCCTCTGAACGAAGAGAACAAAGACAAGCGGATGGGTGAGGATCACAATTATCACGATGATTTCGTTATCGAGAGCTGTCGTTTCTGCAATTAAAAATATAGATCAAATATTTCAGTTTGACTTTATTTTGCTATTCTCAGAGTGGTAAGCAATAAAAACTGGGGCGGCGTGGCTCAGGAGGTAGAGCAGGCCGTCTAGTAATCAGAAAGGTTCCTGGTTCGATCCCCGGCTCCTAACCGCTCCCGATGAGCATGTTGGCACCTTGCAGGGCAGCCTCCGCCATCAGTGTGTGAATGTGAGGCATGTGTTGTAAAGCGCTTTCAGTGGTCGGAAAAGCACTATATAAATGCAGTCCATTTACCATTCAATAACCTAAATATTTAAATACGTAGCTGTGCTTTTAGCACCCAGCTGTCCTACCTGTTTATATTTGCGCAGTATTCTGTTTTGCTGGCTAAAAAAGATGTAAATGGCTCCTTTGTGTTCGTCTTCCAGCGGGGCTCCCACTACCAAGTCGTTGAAGCCATCTCCGTTCAGGTCAGGGACAGGAGCGAGCGAGGAGCCAAATCGAGCGTTTTGGCCTCCGTTATGGATCTCTAGCGCCCCCTCAAGGATGAAGCGATTCTGAGGAAGTAAGAACATTTGATAATGCCACATCCATAATTGCACAATTCTATAATATTCTAGTTAACGCTAAGGTTATGGTTATGTATTAATACGTGTTCATGAACATCTTTAATACTCTGATGGTACTTCTTGGATGAGACAGATAGTCTCACGGTCACAAACGATTATTTTTTCCTTTGTTTCCCCGTCGCATCAACATGAGGGCAAACTAAACATCTAAAGGTCACAGGGAACTAGTATGTTTAGAATATTATACACAACGTTCAAACATCCCAAAATCTCAAACAACATTCAACCCAATATTGTACACAATACCACTGTCATTATGCACTCATCATACAACACTGTTCCATAAACAGAATCAAGATGTGCAGCACACAGACCTTCTCTTTTGGAAAGAAAAGCATGTGCCATAGGGACATTTTTCAAAATATCCCATATGGTCAAGGAAATGGACTGTTGGTTCAAGAATCTCCTATGTCCTGTGCTGTGGTTCTATCTCTGCCCTCTGGCATAGCTCAGTCCTCCAGTCAAAACACTGACCTGCTCCTCAACTGAACTTTCTTCCATTTATTTAGACAACCCGTAATGACACCAATAGGGATAGACAAGAAATCAATAAACAAATTCTTTTTAAATTTGAAATCAAACAGATGCTAAGGCCTGGATTGTTTTCAAAATCTTCGTCAACAAGAGATAAGTATTTAGTCTGAGCGTCATAAGACCTTTTGTATGTTTTTGAGTCCCTATTGCAGAGGAGGTTATTCTTAGCTGCTACAAAATCCATTGGAAAATACGCATGACTTTCAATAGGAGTGTGTCTGCCCGTCTGGAAAAACTCTATAGGAAAGGTGAAACTCTCAGTATTCTGGCAAAATGGAGCCAAATATTTGAGCCCATCAGTAATATCAATTCTCCACTCAGCGTCCCAATATTTCTCATAATATACGACACTGTCAGCAGACGAAACATGAGATCACTTGTTTTTTCAGTCGACTATACGGGAGGGGAGTTGATTTGAGGAAGCGGTCCCTACTGCACAGCTACCTGATGTATGCACGTGTGACAATGAGGCAGACTGAGAGAGAGAATGTGGAATAATGTCTTCCATGGAGCCCTAATTTGAAACATATGGTTTGTGGAGAGGCCATCACAGATCACAGCCATGCGGACGGTGGCTCATGAGCAAAATCGGAAGGGTATAACTCTCTGTAATAGACATTCGGGCTAAGACTCACCAGTTTCTTCCGTTTCAGCACGACGAGCATGTCGGTGCCAAAATGAGAGTGCAAATGAGATCTGCTCACGGATGTAGAGGAGCCAGTTGTCTTTGTATCGGCGCAAGTAAACAAGGAAGGATGAAAAAACACTGTAGCCCTCTTAATGTTTGTAAGAGCTATTTCATTTTACTAGTTTCATTATGCTACATGCCCTCACCGTTATAGTAAAATGTAAATGTAGCAATAATAAAACTAGTAAATTGAAATAGCTCCTTCTAGCATTGAGAGGGGTGAAGTGTTTCTTCGTCCTCGTTTACTTGACAATGGCCGATCATAAAAGACGAGGACTGTAACCAATTATACAGCAGGTGAAAGTTTTGCGAGCAGGAGAGCAACGATAGCAGTTGTGCGCTCGGGGGACGACAGTCACGTGCTCAAAGCGCGGTTTTCTCCTCGCAGGCTACAATATTGCTCGCGTGAGCAGAGATATACCGTGAAAGCGCTTGCAAAAATAATATGCACGTTCCTCTACAAGGCAACATTATAACGACGTACAGAATTGAAGGTATGACGTATGTGCAGCGTGAATGTTGTTTTTCCTCAGAAGACCAGCAAACGGACCAGTTGCATAGAAATGAGTGATGGCTTGCTCAACAATAGTCCTCTGGAACTATAACGATAAATGTACGATTTCCACCAATCATCGAATTTTAACGAAATACAGATTGTTTTTGACAATAGCAAACTATTTAACTGGGCTCGAATTAAGTTGGCTGGCCTATTTTATTGCATGAAGATAGTTAGAAAAACATACCCCTGAGAAAAAGAGACACCTGGCCGACTGCATTACCTAAAAATAACAAGGAAAACCCAGGAATTTCCTTCTATAAAAAAAAAAAAAATCCTCCAAATGACTTGCTGGGAATTAGTGTTTAAAGAGATGAATACTTTCCTGGTGAGTTCATCACACACACCTAATGAAGCCCGCAAGCTGGCATCACAAGGGTTTCTCATTTGATCTGTATAAGGTCAAGAGTCTGGTGCCTAATGGCAGCAAGTCAGAGTGTTAATTGTGGACCTGGAAAGGAACGGAGTCTGGTTTGGTGTGTGTTACAGTATGCAGGATTCAGCAGAGTATGGTTTGGAGTGTGTGACCATTATGCAGGGCTCCTGGGGTGTCTGCATTAGAATTCATGGGAACGTCTAGAGTTCTGGTGCCAGTTCTGCAGTGTTTACACAGGTGTTGACCTAATTCATTGTTTTAGTGGGCAAGTTGGCCAAAAGCTTACCAGTCACTGCCAGTCACACATAAGTGTGAGCGTGTGTGCGTGTGGATACGCTTGCTTTCAACTTTACGGCATACCTTTGTGTGTGTGTGTGTGTGTGTGTGTGTGTGTGTGTAGTCGTTCACCCACCAGCTCTGTCACTCTGTAGATGTAGACCTTGCCCTTCTCTAAGCCTCCACTGAAGAACATGGGCGCTGCCACCAACAGGTTGTCTGTCACACCATCGCCGTCTATATCCACAGGTGCGATCTCACTGCCGTAATAGGAGCCAATCTGCAGAGACACATCGATAAATGCACATCACGCGGAGACAATGTCTGCTCCTCTTACGCTAAACACTGTGCAGCTTGAAATCCCTGACATTTTCCTCATTGCCTGCTGAAGCATAGGTTGTTTGGGTCTGATGACTTGTTGACGATTTGCAATGGCTTTGAACTTTATTCGGAGATGGGAAGCAAGCGGGGCCTGTGTAATGTCAGGGTAGCGTGGGAGGCCCGTCTAGACACTTATAGATAGCAGGTCTCTGAGAGCTCTGCTGCGAAGACTGTCACTGGATAGAGTGTCAGCGATTGGTCTCCAGATTGGAAACATCTGCCTGTTAAAGACTTCTTTTGTCACCGGCTGCTACATGGAGAAAAGGATATTCTGCGAAGAAGCTTTGTTGTTATGGGTGAGCCTTTACTGACAAGGTACAATGTTAGTGGGACATAGCAATGACATTGTGTTTATTTATTAAGAAACTATTTCAATAGAATTTAAATAATAAATTAGTGAAAGATAATTCTATAAAGATACACCCATCACCTATATATTATTTATGTAATACACATTTTGTCAAGTGAGACATTCAGCAATGAAATAGTGTTCAACAATTTCAAATTAACTTAAAATCCTCCCAGCAACCAGAAAACATGACAGAATAATTTGTCCTACCTTTGTATCTCGGCTGCTTTTGTTACGAATATGAATTATTCCCATGGCTTTCAATCAAGGATATATTTTCATAATGCTCTAGCTAGGAACTGGCTCTGCAACGGAAACCCCACATATTTGTCTTACGTATGATTAGGTGTGCAGCACAACGAGGTGGCCCCTACCTGCTGGCCTTTAAGGGAGTGCAGGATTGTGAGGTTGCCAGAGTTCTTCAGGGTAAAGATGATGACTTTCCCAGTGTGGTTGAAGCGAGGCGCTCCAGCTACGAGCAGACGACCGTTCCTGGCCGACACCACAGAAGTCACAGTATAACCTGACGAGATAAAGAAAGACTCACGTCAAGTCTACCTGTACTACTTCTAACGTACTACCTCGCCGACGTCAAGGATGAGCCATGTGAGATGTTAATTCTAAACAGGCCAGATCATTTGTCAAGGAAATGATGATGGCAACCATCAGCAGCCTCTTCGAGCTGATTACTATTAGCGCTTATGTAAAGATAACTCCTGAATTGGACTTTGTGGTATATTTTTGTTATCATTATAATGTACTGTACAATCTCCATTAAATTCACAGTAATATTAATAAGCACTTCTCCAGGTGATCATTTAACTGCATATTTTGGGGTTGATGAGGAGGTGCATACACTTTGACCCCAATATCCATATGCAGTACGTCTTTGGTAATTAGATATGTGGGTTTACAATATTATACCCAGATAATGTTTATTTATTTATTCTGTATATAGATTTTGGATCACCTCACACAAGGTAATCACAAAGCAGTAATTTACCTTAAAGAAGTACAGATTTTTCTGGAAATCTAACGTGAAAATGATCTAAATTAAAAAACAAAACGATGGATATCTGCTTTTGCCAAGCTGTGGGAATGAGAGTGGAAGTATAGTTTGAGCATATGTAACATTCATTAATTCAGTTTTTTCAGGCAACAAGCGAGAAAGAGCAACAGAAATATATTTCCCTTTAAGAAAGCCATTATGTCTCAGTCTGTTTCTTGGGCACATTGCCAACTTCTCCTCGTGACCTCTTAGTGTTTCCTATTCTTCAACCAACTGACAAGAAATTATTGTTTTTCTAAGACTTCCCTTCTCAGGGAAGCACGTAGTTTGACGTGTAATAGCTCAGGGAGAAATCTCAAATTGTTTTCTAATTGTGCGGTTAGCCCAACGCTTTTTAGTCGCTGCGACATCCCGATATCGTTATCACAGGGCAGAACGCTGTAAATACATACCAGTTGGTAAGTCCTGTACATTTAAAAGGAAATCAACTGTGTGCTGTGCGTACTTAGAGCGATGTGTTTGACATCGCAATTGAACACTGTGACTACGGAACTGCGTGCTTCAGCGATGACTCATAACCAGCAACAATTTGCATAACGTTCAACAATCTCCCTTTAGCCACGCTTTGCAGTATTTTCCCTCTTCTAACATTTCTGGTGTGTCTCTTTATCGACCGTTCTTTTTCCACTCTCTCCCTATACCCTTTTATATCTTTATCCATCTGTTTCCGTCTTTCTCTTCCTGCCTCTCCGAGCGTGTCCAAAAACTACGCCTCCACCTCGTAGTCCCGTTGCGACTGGAATGGCTTCCATTGGCAGCCTGGTTGGGCACGCAGAGCGACAAGCCACTGCTGGTAAGAGCGGAGGTCTGCGGTGGTGAGCCGGGCTGGGGTTAATTGAGAGGGGGAAGCAGCGGAGAGGTAGAGGAGAACTTTATAGAGATGGGCTGCAGCTAGGGCTGCTGGTGCTAAACCGCAAGGCTTTCTACCAGGCCTGCCACACATCCCTCCATCAGAGCATGAAGATGTAAACAGTGATGTCAGGCTGAGGCACGGGAGCAAGACGCTGTGAGTGTTGTTTAATGCACGTCATCGCTTAAATACCAGAACTAGTTTCTCCCAGATCTGTCTGTTGTTCTTGAAACATCCCCGCGTCCTTTAACGGTAGGCATCGTCTCACTCACCCAGGTAGGCGCCGTGGTTCTTCAGCTCTTCCGGGAACTCCTGGGTGTAGGAGGACTTGGGAGGAACCACCTTTCCCTGCCGCGTCTCCTTCAACACCGCCCCGTTCCAGTCGTAGGCCCCAACAGCGCCCACTAGAATCCCATCCTGTAGGATGAGGTGAGATATGGTTTGGACTTCTGTTGGTCTGGAGAGAGTGATATGAACACAGAGCCTATGTCCCCTATAGTCATGATGTACCCCATGTCAACTAGTGATGATGCTGTTTAGCAACATAGCCAATTATGCACAGCACTTTCTATAGTCAAACCTTTGAGAGTGTGACCACATTTTAGCCCAGGGTGTGTATCTTCAATTTCAGGCAGATAAATAATGGCGTAATTGAAAAGATAATCTTGGTGAAGATCATAATAACGATGAGGGATGCACCCGAATCCAAAATGACATTCGGCAACAAACAAGTAATGCCTTTCTAACAAATAGGCTATTTGACCCATCTGAACATTTTCATTAAAATTCGGATGTTTTTTTTTTTGTTTTGTTTTTTTTACCCCAACTTCAGAAAACCATTCATTCTGAAGTTCAAACCTGAATGGCTACCTCCGCTGTCAATCATCCACACCCAAGACCTTGACCCAATCAGACGTGGTGTTATCGGGAGGCTGTTTCGTCTACAAATTACTCCAGCTTGTTTGCGTTGTTATATTTGGGGTTAAAATCTGACCACTCCCGGTTTAAGCCGCGCCAACGTCCGGTTTTTATCCGAATACGAAAACAAACACGAATAATTTCGCTCTTAAACAAATACAAATAGTGGCGTCTCCCCACACCGCTAATAACAATTATGGTCAACAGGGGAGGACATCCTCACTGGATCTTTGGAGCCGATTTACTCCGAACGGGGTAAAATTCCACTTCCACGAATCCCCCTGTCTCTTTGTCCCTGGCAGAGAGAGAGCAAATTATTCTAATGCAGACATTGTTACTATACCCAGAAATGTGTCCAAGTATTAAGATGGTCCATTCCATGCTCCACGCCAACAACAGCTTAAAAAGTGGTAAATGAGTGGAAACCTAAACCTGCTACCCACATTCAGTACATTTTCCTTCTCACTTTCCTTGGATTTTAAACACCGCTAGCTGGATTAAGTGGATAACACATTATGCAGATGTAGTTCATCAACAGTCATAAGAGATTTTACAAAGTGTACGTTTTCTCACAATTACAGACAATCAAGGAAATCAATAAAAATGTCCCTGGAAATCAGCCACGTTCGAACTTTGATCGATGTGTATTCGCAAACCGCTATTCAACAAAGGAAACACACTGGGAAGTGCAAATAACCACATACTTGAGGAAGAGGAAGGGTTCGCTAACATGATTGACAATTGTTCATCATACTTTGAATCTATTAAACTATAATTACAGGGTTCATCTACTTAATAAGATCAGATTACTGCCAAACACAAAATGCAGACAACACATTTTCCAGTGTTAACATATGCTGGAACACTTGCGATTTCTCCTTTAGAAGATTGAATTGTCTGCTCACCAAGCTCGCACAACGTCAATGTCTGACAGCCATGTTAGCCTCTGTGGTTCTCTGTTTTGGCGTAAATGGTCTCTATAGCAATTGAATTGAAAACCAATACAACTCAACATTATAAACCAGTGACCTATTTTTGTTGCCATTGTGTGTAGAGAAACAGCTATCCTTACCCTGGGCTTGGTTTAGATAAGATCAAGTCTTCGTTCATATACCGGACCAAGCCGGAGTTGTGGTGAAATGGCTTCCATGCTTTGCCAATTCATTATCAGAAAGAGCATAAAAGGCTCGTCCAAGTAGCTGAATGAGCATTCATATATATACATGTGCAGGATACACCACATAACTCACTTCAACTGACAAGTAATACACATTCTGCATTATGTTAAATCCAGCAACTGACCCCTGCAGCGGTACAGTATCACTAAAACAGAACCTCCCGTGTGTGTTTTTCAACATTATTATTGAGGCACAGTAAGCCGACCGAACTGCAGGTATAACAATTCTGAAGACACATGCAACGTCTGGAGATGTATGACATAAGCAGTATTCCAAGTTGGCACCCGTCACGTTTCAACAAAACCATCTGGGCTTTTCGGGGACTGTTTTTCTCCTTTTAAAGGCCCAGCATTCTTTCCAATAGGTTATCCTACTCTCAACACTCACACAGATCGCTGTTGCTGAGCAAGTGCTATCCCTGGAATTCAGCCTTGTGGACGGAATTTCCGTCATTCCTGCCACCCAGCTGCAACTGCTTCTATTTATTTATTTTTTCTCCGACGGGAATATATTTATTGCTCCCTGGACAAAGTTGTGCCGTGAAGGAGAACTGGAAAAATCAAAGCTACGTCAACAAAAATGTCAACCCGGGACCCAGATAGAGACAGGAAAAAAAGAGATACTTGAATTTAGTAGGAATAGCGAGTACAGTACAGTAGAGAACGTGCCTTCATCTCAGCTGTGCGACCCTCAAGCCAACACACCTGCCGCTATCTGCTCTGGGATACAACCCGAAAAAACTCCTCTAGAAAGACTGGAAGAAAAAAACCGCTCCATTCTCCAAGCGAGGCTGTCGAAACCCTGTCTCCACCTCTCACTAATATGTCTCCCCGGGGAATCGGCTGTATCTTATTTCCCATCCTTGGATGGCTGAAGTGGAAAAAGGCCTGTCCCTCCTGTCAGGGCCTCCTAAATCTGAATGACCTAAGTCTCTGGGGCCACACAGCAGGCACCTTAAGGAGGGAGAACTGGAGAGTGATGAATGGCAGATTGTGGGAAGGAGTAATGGAGATTCATCAGAAAAAGAGTGTTGTTCTACAGTGACGGACGCCATGCGAAGACTTAGTACCAGAAGTGAGAATTACCTCGATGTTGTGCGAGGAGAAGCCGGCCTGGGACATCTGGAGACCAAACGCTGTCCCATTCTTACTGGTTCCTGAAGAAACAAAATGGTCTTTAACTGCTCTGAAGCTCTGCAACACCACAGGAACTCAAACTTTCAACCACAAGCATGGTCTAAAGAGGGTTGTGGCATAGGAATCGCAAAAGTAATCGTAAACCTAACGAAAGTGTATATCACAGTGGAAATGTTAGACTAATGTTACACTTCAAACAGTAAAAATCAATTCCTTGCTGAACCTTCTAAACTGAAGATGCGTTCCCCAAGTGCATCCACAATATCCTTCAAAGCCGACTCGTCCGTGACGTTGAAGAAGTGTTTGTCATCTGGGTCACTGGCGATGTACTTGATTTCATTGAGAAAGGCCTCGGGGTTGATTCCTCGACGGTTGTAGTAGCCAAGGACCTATACAGACAAGGACAAACCATCTGTGAACTAAACTATCGACTATCGATTTCATTGGCAGTTTGTGACATGATCAGACTGGCCAAATCGACTAATATATGAACATTAGAACTCTTTTGGAAAGCTTTAGAGGATTTTGATGGTGGTTCTAGACATTTAAGAGACTGATCTCAGTACTGTCACCAATTCCAGTTGATTCAGCAACCGAATGACCTCAGACATTTGTTCAGATGCCCATACCCTGACTGTGCCACTGGACTGGAATAAGCGCACCATTAACCATACTAATAGCGGCATCAACCAAAGAACCCTGAGGTCTGGAAAAGACCATTTACACCTTTAACTCCACTTAGGCTGAGTTTTGGTTAAGATCTCTCCAAGGCCTCTAACCAGTTTTGGCTACATACTCCTCGTTGCTCTTGAGGCCTGGCTCAGCTCAACTCCATAAGGTCACCTTATTAATGTTTATAATGTTTTAATACTGTGTCACAAATGCACTAGCCATCAGAAGACTAAGCCGAAAGCCATAGAGGTTGAGAGTCCTCAACTCAGTCCTAACTGAGAATAATAGGTGTGGTAGACTTACAGCGATGGCGTAGCGGGTGATGCCATCTTTCTCGCTTTCCTCGATGGCCTGTTGGAGATCCGGGCTGTCGTGGGACTCGCCGTCCGTTATCACTATCATGACCTTCTTGGCGCCTCGCCGGCCTCCTTGTTTGAACGCCTCTGAGCTGTGGCGACACGGTTTCACATGTTTAGGAGACGCAGATAATAACGCGAATATATAGAAGAAGAATCAATTCTATGAGGTGTAACGATGCGTTGCTGGTGTGTAGGAGCACGGCGGAGGAATCGTACCGTGCCACGTTGATGCCAAGAGCCGTGTTGGTCTCCTCTCCTCCCCGCTGGTCGATACTACGGGCTCTCTTCACTACTTCCTCCACGGATTTGTAGTCGCTTAGTTGGAACTCGTGGACCACTTTCTCTCCGTACTGAACCACTCCAACCTGACCGAAGAAGCAGGCTAACAATGAGGGCTCTGTGGCATCCGCTACAGTAAATATCTGCCTTTCTAATTATCACAGCACAATAACACGCAAGAGAGACTTTACACGCACAGTAAACTGTAGGTTATAAAACGACAAACCTCCGACGTAATTTGCAGCGCTAACTAAATGACTGAACTATAGGAATAACGTGAATACATTCACCCCAGTATTCACATTTATCTAACAAGTTGTTGTTTTTTAATTAGGAAAGCAGAACGGCCTCCTTCCTTCCTTACACACCTGTATCTGGCCTGGTCCGATATAGAACTTCTGAAGAATGTTGATGAGGAAAGCTTGCACCTCGTACCAAGGGTAGATGGAGTTAGAACCATCCAGAACGATCACTATGTCCATGTAGGTCTCACATCCTGAAAGGGATTCATTGTAAAAAAAAAACAACAGACATTGAAAAATCAGGAAATTAAACCCAGCTAATATGTCTAATATCTACTGTAATGGAAAAATACAATCTAAGTAGAGTAGGTGTGATGTAACCACTCATTCTTGTTTACAAGTACTCTGTGTTAAAAGAACGTTTAGCCTCTTGCAGGTTCCTGTAAGCTAGTTAGACAAACCATAGAGGCAACCATAACTTCTAACTGTTCCCATATTCTATCCAGAACACCTGCTTTTCCATAGCGTTCCTCTAGGGCAAAGTCAGAGTTGTTGTTGTATGACTACAAAACCACTGTGCTTTCTCTGTTCGGGGTCCATTTTCCATGACTTGACCGAGGAGGTGGACCTGACTATTGACTATATGGCAGCCTTCTCCTCTGACTTGACTGAGGAGGAGAACCATATTATTATATGACACAGACTTAATAATAATAATAGTAATAATGTCTTGGATTTTTTATAGCGCCTTTCATGAAACCCAAGGCGCTGTACAAAGTACAAAAAACACAGAACGGAAAAAAAAAAAACAGAAAAAAAACAAACAAACAGAGAACAAAAAGGAGAACAGAGGAGACTAAAATAATACGTGAATAAATACGTGTTGCATAATTTCCTTCACACTACATACACAAATCTCTGTCAAAAAAAGAAAGGTAATGAAGTCTTACGCTGAAAGGCAGGAGCAATTGTTCTGGAGAACTTGAAGCTCGCGTTGACTCTGGAGCATATTCCAGTGCTGTAGTAGGAACTTCCACACTCATAGGACCATAGTGGTCCACAGGCCTGTACACAAAAACAACACAATAGACCACAGTTTATTATTTGATATTATTCTGTACTCCACTAAGTGAGGTTTATGCTCCAAGACAACTAACATTCTACAGTTAAATATGACAAGCATTTAAAAAAATAATAATCACAATTCTGTGGCCTTGGGTTGTTTTTGGACCATTTTTCTAACATTAAACATGTCATTTCTAAATTTCTGCTAAAACGGACCACTTTGTTAAGAGAACATGCAAGCGATGAGTCTTCAAACAGTTCTCACCACAAAGCTGTTGTCTTTGGGATTAGACGTAAGAGTCATTCCCAGCCTCATCTTGTCCTTTCGCTCTGACACATTGGTCAGAGATATCCTTCCTTGAGAAAAAATGAATCTCAGTGAAAAGGCAATTGTGTTCATTGCACTTAACACACTGAATTTGTGGCAGTAGAACGTCCTCCATCTGGAAACTTGGTTTGTTCCTGCTGTCTAGCCAGCCAAAGCAATGCCTACATCCTCAGATCCAAAGGTTCCCTTGTAAAAACATCATGTGTCTATCTAACCAACACGACACATGCGCCCCATATGATAGTACACTGGGATGAAATATCGTGTAGGCCGCACGTGTGGAAATGTACATAAATCTGCTGTAAAATTTGGAATGAATGCAATAGTTCCCAGATTTCTGTCTCGCACATGTCACCATGCTTGCATAAAAAAACAGGCATGTAAACAGACATAAACACACACACACACACACATACCTACACACCCCCCCAGCCCCTGGCCCTTAAATAAGAAAGTAAAATATTATGCTTGCTGCTCCCCCACCGGTAGTTATATAGTGTTTTATTATACTGTACCTAGGTTGAGTTTGGAGCAGCCGTTGCCGTTGGTTCGTTTGCTCAGGGAACATTTGTAAACATCTCCCGTCTGGTACGGACCGTTCATTTCATAGGGGGCCCCCACCAACAGCCTGCGAAACCCAATATCAAAATGTCAGAATTGGCATGAGTTGACACTGAATGCATTTTGCATTAGAGACAGGTCAAAGGTCAGGGCTGCTGGATGCTGGAACCTAGAAGCGTAAGAGGAACAACAGTAAATGTATAGTCTGGTGTACAAAAGCCCAGTGGGAGTAAACCTGTGTCTGTTAACATCGGTGACCCCTGAGCTCCATGCAAATATATACACTGGCACATAAACACAGGATCTAACAACAAACTGACCTAGCATGGGCGGTAAACTGCAGAGAATAAGTTTGTCCAGACGCGGCTCAAATATCGCACACAGCCCGGAAACTAATACAAACACCTGCACATAAACACGAACAGTGTATACAAAAAGGACAAAATGACGTAGAGCTTGAAAACCACACAGCAGGCAGAGATGACACACCTACGCTTTTGTGAGGGGACCTCTAAAGGCATTTTCATTTTAATAATGAAATCAAAATAAATATCCACCCATGAGGAATCTCTCTGGTCATATACCACCATAGGGTGACAATTAGGTTTTCTGAAAGGGAAATGCAGGCTGTTGGAGATTACTTTGGCATGACGCAGTCCTAGCGAGGAGACAGTCCTGTACTTGACTTCAGAGTGGGTTACCAGCGCCAGGTCAGTGTGGTCTTATAAATGTCAATAAGAGGTTTGAAATAAGTGATGGAGAATATAAAAGAGTCCGGAGTGTTTACCTCAAGGTTGAGGGAGGAGATGAAGGCCTGAAAGGAAGTTGTAATTCAGAGCTATTTCACAGATAAGGACTCTTTGCGATTTCTCGAAGGAAAACAAACACGGGGACTTAAGCCAGTTTATTTTTGCAATGATGAGAACACCCGTATTTTCAGTTGAGAATGTCAGTTGGGAATTTTCAGTTGAGAATGTCAGTTGGGAATTTTCAGTTGAGAATGTCAGTTGGGAATTTTCAGTTGAGAATGTCCATCAGGGTTTCAAGCTACATCTTGTGATGGGTTTCTGTGCATGATGGTATACATTTGCATTACATAGTCAACAGATTGTTTTTGTATATAATATAATCATATATCATTTACTGTACAGTCACAATCATCATAGCTTCATCATCGCATTCATCGTAGCTGAGCAGCCCAAGATAAATGGATAGTTTCACACGTTTAGCCTCTGTTTGCTCAGCTTTCTCTTGTTACATACAGTATATTAAATCCCTTGATAAATATGTTATTATACAGTATACATTAGATTAGATTAGATTAGATTCAAATTTATTGTCATTATTCAGCATAAGTACAGTACAACGAAAAGAAGTTTGGCAAAGTTTGGAGAAGAAGGTTTAGGTAACATATTTAAATGCTTTGTAATTGATTGAGCAAGTAGTGTATGGGTGGGAGATAATTATTAGGTAGCAGCATTATATTCAACATCTTTTATTACAACTCCAGCGGTTGTCTGTTTTTTAGGAAGAGGTTAACAATGTGGTTTTAGCTCGTAAAACAGTGGAGTAGATAAAATGCTGTTGCCCCACTACTGTCTTTTCAC
>OMKK01043081.1:0-19053 GCA_900302305.1 Polymixia japonica | reverse complement strand
ACACTACACCAAGTGATTTCACTAATTAGCCCCCTCCTCTCTTGTCAAAGGTGTGCCAATCAGTGAAATCACCTGGTGTAGTGTTTGGTTGGAATGAAAACCTGCAGCCTCTTGGCTCTCCATGGCACATGGTTGTCCACCCCTGGTGTATGGTCAATGTGCGAAATTGTGGCCAAAACCTGGTCGCTAGAGGGCTTTTAATTTGAAACGGATACATCGACCAATGGGGAAACTCCAACACTCGGCCGGCCAATGGTGTAACTTCATCCGTCAGTGAGTCAGTCAGTGAGTCAGCCAGTGAGTCCATGAGTGAGCAAATAGGGCTGAAGACATGAGCGTTTGTTGACCCCGATTACAATTCTCAAAAGGATACTATACCTCCTCAACCGCTCACTCTCACCTTCTCACATTCTAATTAGAGAGCTAGGAGAGACATTCAGATCATCTAGCAACACTCCACTCCTCAAAGCACCTCATGTTCACTCATCAAGCAAGCTGGTCTTTGTTCTGTTCTTTTGTTTTAAACGACCCTCATTTATCAAGTTGTCGTGAAAAACAGCACAGAATCTACCGTGGGTCCTAAGACACGTGCCACGTCCGATTTAAGAAACTTTCTCATGTCGCCAAAATGAGCGCAAATGACGAATCGTAGATTGCTAAATCATTGTTTGAGTACCATGTGTAAAAATATTGACTATTTACATACAACACACCCACACTTTTGGCCTTTCTTTGGTGCAGCAAAATCCGCATACCTGTAAGCTGATGGAGCAATAGTGAAAACAGGTTTAAGAAGAACAAAATTCGGTTGACGTTATGGTCACAGACGATACCACAAAGAGGATCTTAAAAGTGGGATCAGAGGCTGTTATAAAAACAGAATTTAGAAAAATATAATGCTTTGTCACAGAACATGAGGAAATTCTTTAACATTCTGTAATTCTAATCATTTTCCATTCACAATACAACTATATATTTAATTGAAAGAAGCGAGCGAGCTTTTCCGATCAAACGTAGAATTGACCTTACTGCTACGACAAAGATGGAAGTGATAAATATTGACGTTTACACCCATTTTAATATCAGATTTGATCGTACAATAGCTTGATAAATGAGGGCCGATGTCTCCTCGTATATAAAGTTACAACAACATAAACACAATCACTATACGATGGTCATTTGTACTTTAACACGTGTTGCTCCGCTGCCTTGCTTAAGAGGGTCTGAAATCCTAAACTATTGTCTCTCTCAGTTGAACAGACAGTTGTAGCTCTTGGGTTTGTGCCAGAAGAAGTCCCTTTTGAAATGATAATTCACACCCTATTGACATTGCTATAAAATTTTGTAACGCAGAGCCTATTAACTGTATGGGTTTCTTTTGGCTTTGTGTGACGTGTTGAACTTGATGCGTATTGGACTTTATTAGTTGGATGTAATGAAGTACAATGAAATGCTTATGTTCGCATGGTGCAGGGGCATGTTTCTAGGGAGCCTATTTAATCTCATTGCTCATTAAAGTGAGTAGATATAACCATTTCCCCCGCCACGCACATTTATTTTATAAACATATTCAGATGTACGTTGCATGTAAAACAGCTAGTTTGAAGATTGTCAAAAGCCCTGCCAATGAAGGCTGAGCTGCAGTGAGCTTTTTTATGCATTGGCAGGAAATTATAGGAATATATCATCTGCATCTGCATCTTTTAGTGCCCATAACTGCATTGCCTTAGATTAGACAGATTTTGTCTATGCTCCCATCAATTTTCTTCATCGAATATATTGCCTGAAATTACATTCTCAAAGCAGGGAACATTTACCTAACTGAATTCATCTCCAAGTGGGCGACATCCAAATGGGAGGTGATATTAGCTTGGTGTCTTCCTTACGAGGCAAACTACTGAATGGCATGCTTACTTTTAATAGGCTTAAGATTAGTATAGTTTAATTAAACTCGACCCGTGTTTTTTTGTGGGTTTTTTTTCAAATGTGCCTAGATTTAATGGAGAGATAATTTTGTCACTTTTTTTATATAAAGTGATAATTAGGTTGCAGTCATTTTTCCCCATACGTTATGAAAATTCTAATATCCACAACCCATTTATCAAATACCTAAAGCAATTAGGCCTAAGTTGAACAAACTCCCCCTAATCAGATGAGTATCTCCATCTGAACACAGGACACCAACCCTCCAGTACAAACTTTGATCTCCCAGCAGTGTGGGCTTTGCTCTCTGTTGGTGCATTTTTCAGATTTAGAGGAATGAGATTTGCATGAAAGCAGAGAACCATTCCCATCTTGAAATACCTTTCTACTCCAAACTGAAACGTAGTTAATCTCGACACACTTTCACGAGATTGCAATCTTTTCACGGAGCTCGGACTGATAGCCTAATCACAGTGGGTGAGATTAGGGTTTAGTTTATGTATTGAATACAGAATAGCCAAGAGAATTGGACTTCCTTGAGAGTAGGAGTGTTAAAGCGAAATAGACTTCGACGGCCTCCAAACCGTGTTGTTGTTATCACAGCAGGGCACTCGTTTTGTTTTCTGTGTGCTATGAATCAGACGCCGCGGCCATTTATCTCTCACTCGAGAGAGCCCACCTCGCTGCTGCTTCCACACAAGGAAATTACCTCAACTCCACCGTGTGACCCCAGGTACTGTTGCGTGCCGTCCGTTGACAAATGTGATCAAGACTCATATCGTAATTGTTGATGCCGTACAAATGATTCAGCGTGTGTTTTTCATTCAGGGCCCGGGTTATAGGCTATTACTTTTCCAGACGGTTTACCACCTTATCTCGGAAAGCCATGTGTAAAGCCATTTCTGATGGATAACGTGTCGGGCCCCGTCCCCGCAGTGTCGTCGAGGTTGCGGTCGGGTTACGCCGCCGTCGTTATCGGGTCCTCATCTAGATGAAGTCGTCTCGGGTTTATCTCAAATAGATTTTGGGTTTTGCGCTCGTTACTTGTTGCTGATGGTTTGTGCCTGGACGCGGATCCCAGACTGTGTTGAGTAACTATGGCTACAACCAGGCGCACAGTAATTGTAGTGACAGACAGGCTCTTTGTCCACTCACCTCCCTCTCTAGTGCACTCAGCCCTCATTAAAAGGCTGGATAGTATTGTAATGCCCCACTTTTATTGTCCTCCTGTTACTACTAAATCCAGACAGACGTGTTAGAGTGCTGTTTTTGCTGTCGGAGGGGAATCACAGTGGCAGGGCAAAAGAAAGTAAATCCCTCTCAACGGTGTGTCTCATTAGCCGAGTACTGTCAGTCTGCAGGCTCCTTCCTGGCTCACTGACCTCACACCCCCTGTCAACTGGCTCGTCTCCAACAGATCAACAATGTGTAAAGGCAGCTGCTGGAGATGGAAAAGCAACAAGCAAGGTGTCTGTCTTTTCCGAGTCTTCCATCTAGGTTCTTCAACGAAGGTAAACTCGAGCTTTGATAGCCGTCTGTGAATTCAGGTGCGGTTCCACACCTATCGTCTCAAATCACAAGTGTTTTGATGTAGGTGGCCCGCTCACTTCCCCCTATCTGCGTTTCGTTGTTTGAGGATGTCGAAGCATGTAAATGGCTGATCGTCGCTCGCTGTGTCGTCCACATTTTAGCGAAGTTTTCAAAAGCAGTGTTTATTCAAGTGTTATCTCTCTCAAATATGGCAAATCTAGGTACGTTATCCTTTGAAGCTCAGAACCTCTGTCTGACAGCAGGCATGCCAGTTACAGAACAACAGAATCACAGAACAACATTTACATTTCCTTTGCACAACATTGCTCCAAAGCCATGGTTTTGTTAAACGTCTTACATTTACAGCGGCCTGCAAATGTATCCAGTCCCCTTAATTATTTTGACATTTTGTTGTACCACATTGTTATTTCAAAATGTATTTTCTGCAGGGATTGTCCTTTTTCTATGCAAAATACTACATTTGATCAAAGTTAAAAGGAAATTCTAGAAATGTATGTGTAAGAAGTAACTTGCGTAAGTATTCAAGCCCTTTTTCCTGTCCAGTTAGACAATGGAAGTCAGTGGAGAAAGGGAATAGGAAACCGCACCTGTTTGTATTTTTGCATTCAAGTCATTCAGTTAACCTCATATCCCGTGAAATTCACCCTAAATATTAGGAAAGCATTGAAGTCAGTCTTCTTTTCCTGCAAGAATTAAAACAATTATGAAAAGAAAACAATGTTCTAAGCCCCTAGGAGCAATCTGAAGATGACGTCTGAGTGACGTGATGTGAAAAGTCGAACACATCTTTCCAATTGTGGTAATTTAGTTCAAATAAAGAAAGAGTGCTGAATACATTTTTATACTGTTAATGTTTCTTCTTGCACATCCAAGAATTCTAGAATTTTCTAGAATTTTCTCTTAACTTTGATAGAATGTAGTAGTCTGTATAGAACACAGACAAAAATACCCCCCAAAATGCATTTTGAAATAACATCATAGTACAACAAAACTTCAAGGGGACTGAATACTTTTGCAAACCACTGTATGTTTTTAAAAAAAACCACATTACCAACATTTTTCTTGTGACCCCAAACTGTTTTTTCTCAGACTGATGAAGGAAAGTCTTCCATGTGATTTGTTTACTGACCTACAAGCCTACAGTACCTTTTCAAGCTAATTAATATTGCATGGACATGAGAAGCCTTTGGCTAGGTATAACATACCCAGTATGTCTTTATGTTCTTTGCAGAATAATCTGGAGACCTATTTAAATTGTCCCGCAGCCCAACTTGTGGTCCCATGCAGGTTTTTTATGAACCCAGCTATCAAGCATTCATCACCCTTCCTCCAAGGTTGGGTTCAGGAACCAGATGCACTTCATCACCTGTATCTTCATCCCTGCTGCACCCACTCACAAAGGGAGAACAGGCTGCCTGTTGTATAAGGGCTTATGCTGCTTGGATGAACACACCACATAGACTCGATGACTAATAACATTTCTTTAACACAGTTGCTTTGAGATTCGTTTTGTTGTTGTTATCTTGAAAGCCTCCAAGACGTTACGCAATATCTGATGATGCACAGAATATCTGTACAGTAAAGGTCGTATTCTCCGGAGAGAGCCGCTGCGTTATGACAGTGAGTCTACCGCCTCGTTTTAGTCTTTCTTTCTGTTTTCCTATTTTCCGGCGCTCTTCCTGCCTCCCAGGCTCAAAGTGACTTCGTGCACTGATGGAAAGGACCTCGAGTTCTCAGACATTCGTAGTCTTCAGACGCTCCGTGGGCTTCAGAGCCTATCCAGTGTTACACCACCTAGTCTGATGTTTGCTCTGCCGCCTGCCTTCACTGGATGACTCACAGCAATGACACAACCCGTTAGCCCTCCTTCCCTCCACCTATTGGGTCCTTCCCTGTTAACCTGTACCGCTCCAACAACAATAATATACTTCACCAATGCAGTCACCTGTGCTCCTTGACACTTAAACATTGTGGGACCAGTCAAATGACATAGACATTAGACATTAGACATTAGACATTAGACAACGCCATTATATGTGACATTAAAAACAGAAGAGAATATCACTCTCGTGCATGCGTCTGTAAATTCTCCGTCAGAGAGGAGCTGATAAAAATGTATTTGCCAATCAGAAATAAGCATTAATTTTGAGTATTTGCCAGTACTGTCTAAGTATGTTTCCTTGGCTATGAATCTTCCTCTATTATACATTACCTCATAAGCAAGTATGACTACTTTGGCTAATGCCACAATTGGTGCACCACAGTTCTCTTCAATAAGAGAGAGCCTTAGCAAGAGACCAGCATTTCATAATAGGCTATGTTTACTGTAGCTTTCAGTAACAACAACAACAAAAAAATGCTTTTAGACCTTTTAATACGTAGTCATGCTTATTCTTTCACAGAGAAACTGGCAACCGGTGAGTCGATTGTGGTACACTCCTGCCACAAAGAATGATAAGTGCTAATTCACTACTAAACTGGGCTAGGAAAGTAGTGATTTTACACATCAGGCAACCGTTGAATTGTAACCAGGTTCACAGCTGGGCCGGTCATGTTCAGTCTTTAACCGCCCTCCTGCAAAAGGTGTTTGTCAACATTTATGTGCCAAGAGTTCAATAGTTCTGTACTGGCCTCAGGAGGAGGAAGTATTCACAGATGTACGACCGAAAGGGACAACAACTCCGGTAGGACAACCTTATGTCTTGCACCTCTAATGGCAGCGGGTAAAGCTTGGCTCTACGCTCCGACACTGGCACACACGCGCACATTTGCAGCTGCTCTGCAAAACCGCAGTTACCCGCAAAACCCCCGTCTCTGCGTCCCTAAGCGGAGACATTTACCTGTG
Source organism: Polymixia japonica (assembly GCA_900302305.1). Classification (NCBI taxonomy): domain Eukaryota; kingdom Metazoa; phylum Chordata; class Actinopteri; order Polymixiiformes; family Polymixiidae; genus Polymixia; species Polymixia japonica. Next base: position 12,734 of record OMKK01043081.1, on the reverse strand, counting down.
TCTTCGCAGGGGCCTGTTTTGGCCTTAAGACACCATGCTCAATTGAAGTTCAAGTTCAAGACTTTATTTGTCACATGCATTACAGTCTATGCAGTGAAATGAAGGTGGCTGTGCTCACAGAGATTGTGCAAGAAACAGTAATAAGGCACAGTCCCACTATGGTGGATATACTGTACACTATGCACTATACACTATACAATACAATATAACACAATCTATATATTGATTGATTGATTTGATTGATTTGATTTGATTTGAGTGTCAAGCGCCTTCAGGTGCCCAGCCCATATGGGCTTATAAGACACTAGATAACATATAAACCAAGGACGACCATGTGACTATATAAGTAGCAGCGCAAAGAACAAATATGAAGAAAGTCAGTGCAATATTGCCAGTGCAAAAAACAGAGGTTATACAAAACTATGTACAGATATAGCATCAACAACTATGGATGCAGCAGCAATGTTTATATTGTGCAATGTAGCAGCAGCAGCAATGTTTATAGTGTGAGGTGTGTGTGCGAGTATGTGAAGGTGCGTGTGTGTTTGCTTGTGTGTGTGTGTGTGGGGGCCCTGGTAAGGTCAGTGTTGACAGTATGACGTAATGAACAAAACAAGAATAGCTTAAGTCTTTGATACTTTAGTTCAAACTTTCTCTGCCTCGAGAAGAGATGAGCCGTCTCTTAGTCCGCGCTCTGATCTTCTGAGACGTATTGACATGTCTTGCAGGTGCGAGAGTCTGTCTGTATTTGCTTTTTCCTCTGCCACAAATGTCTGAGGATGCACTGTCGAATGCAGTTGTTTTATTTAGCGTCTCTCTTCCATCAAAACGCCGGCCTTCTACAGCCTCTGCCTCTCCACGCTCCCTAACCTTGTTTGACTCTGGGCCAGCCGGTAGTTAAGCAGTCCTGCCCCGCGCTCTCTGATGTAGGCTTGGTGTTTAATAAGGAAGTGCAGGCAGGCTTAACAGGGGCCATTCGCGTTAGGCATGAAAGCAGCCTGCAGCAGCAGCTCCGTGGTCTGACCGGAATATCAATCTATTCTCCCCGCCTTTGATTAAAGCCCCAACACCTGAAGCTCCTTAGTGCCAGGAGGAAGAGCAGGTTGCAGGAAAGTAACAACGCTTCGTGGACGGGAGCGTGGATCATTTGCTGAGGTAAACTGCTGATATGGAAGAAATAATGACCCACGGCAAAATTGCGTTAACGTCAGCATGCTGTGCTACGAGGCCTGATGCATATCAGCAGTGCATACAGCACGGAAACAAACCCACGTCATGCGTACATCTACAATATAAGCATGGTAATATCCATTACTCACCGTGCTTGATGAACGTTTCTGAAATGCTATTCTGTGAGCAAGGCATCTTTCCTGTGATTGTGTTTAAATATGAATGGGCTTACAGGAGAGCTGTTGCATGGATCTACTATAGTGAGAGCTTATCTTTTGGCTTCCCACGGAAGAAGAGCAACACTCACAGACTTGGACAGTTTATATATTCCTCAGAAGAGATTAAGGCTTTGGGAGGAGGATATCGTTTCACTGTTCTATTACAAGCTTGCCATGCTGACTTGGTTTGGAAAGATTGTTAAAACTGACAATTTTCAGTCGTAATTGACCATTACCTCCTCATTACACATTTTGCTTTTTGTTTATTTATGTGTCAGTAGTCAGCCTGGGTGAAAGGCTAGCTGACAGTGAATGCTTCTACAGACTTCTTCAGAACTACTTTGGAACTTCAGAACTGCTTTTCCTAACTAGCTAAACTCGACGGCGGAGGCGAGAAGCTGTGCGTCATAGAGGGGGGCGGGGACTGGGCACGTTGGTTGTTGTCTCTGTTTCACAAAGGGGCATAGCCAGGAGAGTTGGACATGGTCTCTCCCAGCTGCTCCCCTCTTCTCCCCACTTAACATTCTCTTATTTGCTTTAGAGAATTGATCCCCGCAACTTGTTCCATCTACTTTTCGCTTCTTCCTGGTTGCACCCCGCCACCTCTGTGATTTCCATCCAGTAATTTATCGACTTCTGCGTGTCTTTGTGGTCACGCCGCAAAGAGTCAAACAACTGTGGATACTGGTGAACATTCTCAGAAAGTCTATCCTCTAAGCTCTTCATTGACTCTGTGGCTTGTAGTTGAATGAACAGATAGGGATTTGAGGAATTTGCGGAGTACCTGAAACCCTACCCATTTCGACACCGTGGCCCAGTCGCTGCGGAAGGTGGGCGTAGACTTCAGAATATTGGTTTTGGAAAGTTACAAAAACAGGGGGATGCAGAACCCCCAAATTTGGGGTTTTCCAAAGCTGTCCTGCCTTCCGCAACAGCAGTTCTGAGGAAGTCTTCAGCGTGCTTAATAGACCCTGCGCTCCCAGTGGGGTTTATTTGCGCATTGCTACATTTTCATTAGTCACACCAGATGCGGTGGTGAAATTAATTTAAGCCTTTTGTTAATTGTGCATAGTTTATTGGAAGGATTGAATATCAACATCTTCAAACAGCCTTTCCTCACCGCCTCATCCCGGTGAGCCATCATCTAGGTGTCAGCCCCCGCTGAGAAAAATGACTCTTCACAGTGAACGCTTATTTAGCTCTCTCCTTTTATGGCCAATTTCCAAGTTGTGCGCGTGCAAATCCAGCTATCGACTACAAAGACTTCAAAGAAACGGTCAAGAATCAACATGTCTATTCACGATGCAAAAGGGAGACTTGGGTGCAGTGAAGCATAAACTACAATACATACAACAGGCAGAATATACTGAAAACACATTGGGCTCATTAAATATACACATGACGACATAGAAAGCAGATAATGTAATGTGCAGAAAACGGCCGTGGGAGGGGACATGGGGCGGAGAGAGAGCTTCTGCTACAGTTGAATAGGTTTAAAACATGTGGGAGCATTTAGCTGGTTGTTGCCCGAACCTGGAAGGAGTGGTTCAAATTCCTCTTGGTTCAAAATCAAAGAGCATTTTTTGATATTCAGAGATTTGTCTCAGAGATTTTCTTTGATCTCTTTAATTGTTCAATGCAACGCACGTACAGTAGCACACAGGGCGGCGCTGTTATTAGTTTCATATTTGATATTTTTTTCCCCACAGGTAAACGTAAACAAACCGGTATGATGTCATCGTTTCGCCAAACGCTTCGTTTTACACGTCCACAAACCAGAGCTTTTAAAAATCTGCGCTTTAGAAGGCGTTTTAAAAAAAATCTCCATTTTCGTGACCTAAAACGCCGTTTGTGTGCGGATGAGAGGCCAAAACATAGAGGAAAATGTTAGTTTTGCAAAATATCCGTATCATGTGGGCAAGGCCTGATTTTCATTAGAAACATCAAGCTTTAAAAAAATTATATATAAAAATGTTATATATATATATATATATGTATGTATATATACTTGTTTGGCCCCTTCTTAGAATGTGTGTTCTTCCAAGCTCTTGAAAATACTCCTTTATTGTAAGTGAATCACTTGATTGTCACATGGATATCCAGAGGTTGACAGTGGAGGCTTGGGTTGCGTAGTTGTTTATTTTCTTTAAAGGACTAAAGAATGAGAGGTGTAATAAAACTCATAAATCACAAGTGGCATCACATATCCCTGGCTGCTGTGTGCTGTTGCTAATCCTCAGGGTGTCATTGTGGTGGTTTATTAATTGTTTTATATTGTTTACATAAAAATCATTATGTTGTTCATGTGTCTGATACATTGTAAAAATAAAAAATAGTTAAAAATCGGTTGATGGAAGCTGAATTTTGCTTTCCTCATGAAACATTCACCTGTGGAAGACAGATTGCATGGCGACTGAGGAGTGTGGATGACATGCTTGTTGCCATACCGATGTCACTCGGCGATCACGCGGCCAGGTATGATTCATCGCTGTGCCGCGATGTGAAATGAGCCCAAACGTGAAACGGTGCAGAGGAAAATGGCCCGACCTCCATCACCTTGACAGTTACTCTCCCCTCTGGGAGACGGGCGGCGCTCACCGCGTTAGCTGCTGCTCTGCCTCCCCGCATGCAGGGGTAGCCAGGCTCTCGTCTCTCTGGCCCGGAGTCTCCGGTGAAAGCTTGATCTCTTAATGGGGGCTGTGTTGTTGGCCTTCGCGGCCCCGCAGTACCGGGCTCATATCTGTGTTTACTTCCTGACAAGGTTTGCCGCGAAAGCGGGGTCACGGCCCCCTCTCTGTAACAACGCTCCGAGGAACTACCTCGCCGGAGGAGGAGGAGGAGGACGAGGCGCGAGCGGAAGTCTTCTTTTTGCTCATCTATCTCCATCCAGTGTTCAGTGGTGGGCGGGTGTTCTAAGGTGGTGAGAGAACTGAAATGGAACTCCCAGATCTCGCCGCCTACATGTCGCTGCCTCATAAAGCCAGCAGTTCTTTTTAGTCTGGATATCTGCCTTCTCCGTGCCAGCGTGATCGTCGAGCGTTAATGTGTGATCTGCTGTGACTCATCCATCATTCTTGACAGCACTCATTTGCTCTGCTGTCTTGACAAATGCAGTATAGGCCTAATAGGCTCTGTTGCTAAAGTCAAATTTGTGCAGCGCTCTTGTTTGGGCTGTGTGAAATGATGGGGAAACTTGTTGCCCTGTTATTATCATATATTATTGTTAATAATAATAATAATAATAATAATACATTTTATTTATTTTATAGTGCTTTTCAGGACACTCAAAGACACTTTACATACATTTATGATAAAAAAAAACAGCATACTGTATTACAAAACAGAAGTATAAACACAAACGCAAAAACTCAATTTCAACAGAACATTATCAACAAAACATTAAAAGGATAAACAGTAGCGGGGAGAAAACAAAACAGGGGAACAGATCAAAACACCAGACTGGAGGGAGAAAGAAGCTTAGACATAAGCAGGAAGGAAATCAAATCATAATGGAAAAGCCATTGGGCAGCATTATCAGCTTGTGCTCGACTGTCTCGTGGATATCTTGTGGCTCTGGTTCTTATGAAGCTAGCCTCCGGTACTGGGCCAGCCTTTCATTAGGTACCGGTTTGGGCTACACCATTCTCCTGTGTGTGATTGAAGTTTTAATTTCGTTGGCCTCTGCGCAGCGCCAGGGCAGATGATGATGTTCTGCCATCTCCTGCATAGTGAATGTGCTGGAGCTCATCTGCTGCACGCTTGGCTGCTGACAGCCTCATCTCCTGCAGACAGGCTGCTCTGAGTGGGATATTGTTCCAAGTTTGTAATACCTTTTTGCGTTGCTTTAATGCGTTGCTTTAGTTCTTCTTGATGGGTCGGGTATGATATCTGATCTTCTCTCTAGTGCACTTATGCATTAGCTTTTTATTTCATTGACCAAGGCCATTTCCTTCCTGCTAACCTATATTTACCCTCTGCATGAACATATAGAATAGATCAGGTTATCGCTGGTAAGATAGCCAAGAGGTTGCCTGTAAAAGATTTCAAGAGGGACAGAAAGACATTATTGATTCCTACATTCTTGGATAGGCTCCTATATTACTTATCAATTATCTAGCAGAGTCGTCCTCTTACGTGCCTGCAGTTACTCCAGAGAGTGACATTTAAAGATATCCTGACAGCTGCTTCTCAACGCTGCATTTCAAATTGTCATGAGACTGTGTATTTATCTTTATCCCAAGTTTTTTATATATATATATATTTGTAAAACTTATTTTCAAGATGTCGGTACACTACATACTGAGTTTCGGAGACATACTCAGATTGTTATTAGAACAACTTGTTCTGACTTTCTTCTTCTGAGGCTCTTGCAGTCTCAGTCTCTGCCGCTGGGAGTGTTAGCTTTAATCGTCTCTCCTCTGGTGCTCCAGTTTATCTTCTTGTTGGACGTGTTTGGCAGTTTGTGGAGGGCTGTTCTCCCCCTATGCTCACCTTCTGTTGAGAACCACAATGGAGTTGAGCTTGTTGGCTTTATTGTGCTATACTTGACAGGTTTTTAAATAATGTGTGGTTTATGATTTCGTGGAGCATTACTGTGTATTACATATATTGCTTTCTTCGAGTCGTCAAATTAAGTTAAGTCAGGGAGTAAATTCAACCATTGGACTTAAAGCCGTGGTTCAGACCGCCCCAGTCTCAGTTTCACTCGATGGGTTACAAGCCTTGAAAACCCTTCAGATTTGTGATTTTTGAGAAAGAGAAAATTATACCTTATTAGCTTTTGAAGAGGGTTAAATAACCTTTTAAAGGCTTGAATTAAGAGCAAAGCACTTCATTAATGATTGGTGCTCAATTACAGTGTATGGTAACAGTAGTTTACAGGTGTTTCAGATGTGGAGAATGCCTCATTTCCCTGTCTGGGTTTTAAATGACAAGGAAATTAGTTTCTTTTGCTACCTAATATTCAGTATTCGATCGTTGAAGTTCTTGCATTTCACCAACCGAGTCAATTTTATTGGAAATGTTGTTGATTTAGCTACGGGGTATAGTAAAAATTGCAAGCCTGCCATTGGTTGTCTATCCTTTTGGTGGTAAATATTGCAGAAGATGGAGTGTTCAGTTAACCCCGGCTGGCGTCTGTCTGCTCTCCATCTAAGCACACAAAAAGCCTCAGACTGCTACACCAATGCTGAATATGCTGTACCTCCACGCCTGGGACATGAGCACTTTGTCACTGTAATATACGTATATATATATATACATATTTTTTTAACAGCAATGTGTATTTTCAATACTTGATATCAGATTGTCTTACAACCCTTCATTCACTACGTTGTCAGCACAAACCCTCAACACATCGGCACATCTACTGATCCTTCATCCTCTGCATTTTGCTGTAGATTAAATGTTGTGCTTGGATCTAGACTGTCAAGCTACTGCCGCTGCTCTAAAGTCAGTACAGTCGCCCTGTAACGTCCCCTGAGCATCCCTGGTCCGATACGGTCCTTTTCCCTGATGAAACCCCCTCATCATCAATACCCTAATGACCCATGACCTTTTCTAGTCCGACCTGCTCTGTCGAATGAAAGGCATTGATGTTTCGGCTGTGTGTTGTCAGTCGAGGAGACAAGTGCCTAGTTATCGGGCCAGGACTGTGAAGTGGGTGAAACCAAGGTATCGGCCCTCTGCTTTTATGTCTGCGGGATGCTGTTGCGCTCCGGCTTTCTTCAATGTTGAAACTCAATACTTACCTGGCTGTTACTGTGTCAGGTATTGTAGGCGCCCTTTCAGAATCTGACGTCCATTCCTGCAGCTAAAGCCTTCTCTTTTCTAGAGCTGCCTTATTCGAGTGGCAGTCGACATTTCATAAGATGTATGTTTCCATATACCGTACGCTTCAGCATAAATCCAGTTCATTGTAATAAATTAGATTTCATGTAACCTAGGCGACTGCAATTACCTTGTTAACTCAGTCTGTTTGACAAAATAATTATAGCTCACGATATAAGATGAAGGGGGGGAAAATGTTAGATCATTTTCATCTTTCTTGTAGGCTTCAGTTCAGTAATTGGGCTACAATGCCGTGATCACGCTGCAGCTGAGCCCTGGGCGAGTCTGGGAGACCTGCCTCTGCTGCAGGGAGACTTAGCTCCCCATTTCACAACATTTTGTTCCAGAATAAAAAATTGCATAGGCGCAAATAATTTTTAAATTAACAAGAAAGACCTGCACACCCAAATTTCTTAAGAACTTTTTTTTTTGCCTAACGTTCATTAAAGTGATTGTAAAGCTAAATCCGTAATTTGCTTCTGACTATGTCGTACAGGGTTATTATGGTATGTAGTCTGTTAAGCATCAGCAACAGTGAGAGGAAATCAATTGCATTGTTAGTACCGGGTTCTCACAGATTGGGTCCATGCATCTGTCCGTCATCAGAGGCCTGGTGTCCTGGCTAATACATGTTTTCATCACATTACATATCTCCTCCCATTGTTCCAGACCAATAAAACTATTCTGTCCCGCTAAAACAGCCTCTAAACGAACTCCTAAACGCACAGTTGTTATGGAATGTCCAAAAAATGCTCTTCAATTTCTGACATGCCCACTGAAATTGGCATGAAATGTCCAGAAAATGACAGCTAATCACCCAGGTTCTGTCATTTTGGACAGATAGGTGTGCGTTTGCTTGTGGGTGGGATGTTTTGGGACGAGTTTAGGGGAGAGGTGGGGTGACGGGGGTCCCGGCCACGCCCACACAATCCTGAGTTCATGTCTGACTTGTGACATGTGTAGTGGATACATCCCTCTGTGGTAATTTATGGTTATTTGAACTATTTTCAGCCCCTTTACAATCCGTTTAATGCGAACACATTGTTTTTTGATATGTGATTAAACAAACAAACCGTTGAATTGTTTAATAACAGGATTTTTTTGTGTTGTGTAAGTTTATAAAGTTGAGGTATTCCATTCCTATTCCATATTGCAGCTGAGGCTATACTGAGAAATGTTTGAATTTCATTGTCTTTTTTTACGTGACCATTAGCCTTTTCAAGACCTGTTTTTTCGTCTATTCTTAAAATCATATTTGAAAGTATTATTCGTGTGTGGATGAGAATATAGTAATATTGGCTGTTAAGTTCTAACATTAAATTCATTTATAAACAGAAGAAAGTAATTGGTTTTATGTGGTGTCATTATTGGAGCCAACAGCATCACACAAAAATAATAATATGTTTTAAGAATGCCTGGTTTTGAAATGTAAAAAAAGAACGTTTTTTTGTTGTTGTTTTTTTTTCAGTTCCAACAGGTTTAGGAACATTATGTTTCCAAGCCCTGATTCCTTATAACAGGCGAGAAATTACAGGCTGTGCAAAGAACAGCAATTCCTCAACCAACAGAATCTTGTTCGGACAAGTGTGTGTCAACTAAGCAATCAATCTGTTCAGTCATGAGGGGTCAACCCTGCTGTCTCCCTGCTGTCAACTATCTGTTTTTACCTTTTCATTCCACTGAAACCATCTCCTCTTGTATTTTCCCAGCTACTGGAAGGCAGCTTCACGTCCCAGGTCAGCCACGAAGTGGACGGGCTTATCTTCCAGCCTTGTGGGGTAAGCCTCCATCTAACCGAAGGGGTTGTTTTTCAAAGCCCGGCCTGTCCCCACGGGTTGATTGTCAAACACCCTTGTTTGTTTGTTTTTTTTTCTCTTATGTGACAATAGGGCAGCTTGTCACTGCCACCCGCGGTTTGTTTGTCCCGCTCCATGTTGATAACGCCTCTGCTCGCCCTCTGTTATAGCGAAGAAAGGACACTCCTACATGAATTCCTGTGTCAAAAACACCGCAGAGTGCCACATTTTGTGTAAAGAGGGAAATGGCCTTCGCTATTAGAATACTGATGCGCTCGGTGTTAAAGCGGCAGTGGCGGGAACAACCTTCTTATCTGTGACATTAATGCTGCTCTTGTCTTCTCTCTTGTCGGACTCAAGAACACATAATCCATCCTATTCTCTGCTTTATTGGAGCGGTAGCTTTTTCACTCCCAATGATGCAACTGTGTACTGGGGGAAGAAAATCCTTTCACATAACATATTGCTTGCAAGAAACGTGTAGCTATCTAGATACCTGTACTTTGTTATGGGGAAACTGCAGGCAGCTACAACTAGGGCTGTGAAAGTCAGTGCTTTTGTGGTAGCAACTGAATGACGTTGGTACTATCGAGAATCGAAAAACACTACAACTTTCAGTGCCAAAGTTCGGTAGTGAGTTTTACATACTGCTCTGCTCTGCACTCGCATATGAGCAGTATTGAGTTATAAGAACAATGGCCGCCCAGTCTCCAACAGTCTTAAAACAAAAGAACACTTTTTTTCTGGAACAGCGGGGCCAGCCCTATAAACACGAATGTCTGTTACCGACTGACTCACTGACTGAGTGATGGAAGTTACACCATTCATTGTTTGCAGTCACGTGATTCCGATGACACGTGAAATTCAGATGGAGGGCAGGAAGTGAAAAGCAGAATGGACGAGATGGAGGAAAGCCCGTACTGTGCTAGTTTAGACTGCTCCTCAACCAAGCGAAGCATGCCATCTGTCTGTACGTGTGGTTATCATGTAGGACACGACTGTGGGCTATGAGCCATCAGGTTGGGACAGGTCCCAGGAGAGCACGGCTGCAGTCTCACTCGGCCACAACACAAGCAGAGAGGTTCAGCCTCTCCAAGCAGATCTCTCTCCTAACCTCTCCTAATCTTAGATATGTTGTTGAATGTCTTTTGTTGTTTTTATATTGTTAAACTGTTTTAACTGCTGTAAACGGTCTTTAATACTGTTTTAAACTGTTACACTGTCATTACCTGACTGCAAAACAAATTTCCCATCATGAACAATAAAGCGATTGATGGATTGATTGATAACCTATTTACTTTTACAAAAAGTTGATTACAATTACTAACCTAGTTAATTGATGAGTCAGATCAATGTCACAACATCAGCTTGTAACGGCTACATAACTGGCCGGTGTATTCTGACACACTTCTTATACAATGCTAGGCGTTATTCGTTCTGCGAGGTCTTCTCTTGCTTTCACACTGACAGGTGGCTGTCTTTCATTTTTAATTGTCAACGGTGGATTTCACCTGATAATGAAAAGACATTGTGTGGGTTGCTTCTAATGCATTCTCACTATCCACCCTATCCACCATGCACCCTCATTTATTTTTGCTGTTTAGGCTTATATGTTAGGAAAAATTGAACTGAGTTGTATGAATATATGGACATTGGATTTAGAGGCACCAGATGAGATGTCCTAGACATAAAATAAAACAGATGTTTGAAAGACCACACTGAATTCACATTTCACAGATATCAATCTACTGCTGTCAATGCAGCTGAGGGTCAGGTTGTCCTCTGTGACTTGAATAGGTTTGATGGGTCAAGTGTCTCATCAATAGCTAGGCAGGAGAAAGGGCTTGAATACACTGTCTTTCACCTTCTGGATGTGAGGACGCCTGCCTGGAGGGCTGAGCACTTGTCAAACCAGCACAGAAAATTGCACCGACCTCATCAGACTGTGAGGAGGCATGTATGTGCTATAGATTGTTGACCCGTTTCTGTGATCTATTTTGCCAGGTCCTTTTAACAATTTTGCAGTGATTGCTCTTCATCAAGTATGAATAGAGTCTGTCAGCGCAGTGTGCAAATGTTCTGTCGATATGAAGGCAGATAGCTGGTGGATAGCTCACCATTCAGTCCTTTTTGGTCGACAGGCGTCTTTTCAACTCCTTCTGGGCTTTTCACCCGTGAAACGGAGTAACCGCTAAAAACAGATTTGATTCATGCGTGTGCCCTTACGGTCCTTGTGCTCGTCTTGCCAAGCTTAGAGTAGCACTACAGTAGCGTGATGAGAGGTGGCTGATGTTTGCGTATCAAAAGAAGGTGATCCAACTCGGATTGATCAGTGACTTACACAATTAAAGACATCTCAAGATATCTTCAAATATTACTGCTATTCCCAAGTCCTGAGGTTTAAAGTCTAATCAGTCTAAAGGCCAATATCCTTTCAGGTTTGAGTCTGGACTTCAGTCTGGACTGATATCTGATATGCATAGCCAGTGGCCCACGGTGGCCTCCTGCTGTCACCAGCGGCCAGGCTCGCATCTTTCTCAGCAGATAGCATCAATAGTCTCCTCTTTACCCCAAAGGAGCACAGAGCCAGAACCACCCTAGTATCTATCAGTGTCACAAGGATTTGCTCGGCCAAAGGCCCCCAGTGGAATAGAGACATGACACCATCGCCTACATAATCCACTGACACCAGATGCCTGGTGGGAATGGTGGATTATTGGTATTTTTGGACCTTCCCCGTCTGTCCTGGCTAATATCACGAAGGAATAACTGGCGATCAAATGGGACGTTCCAGGAAGCACATTACAGCAGCGTCTGCCTGGTATCATTACTGGTAATGTAAACATTATTAACCGTTTTAAGCTGACGTTGCAGAAGAAATCCTGCTATTGTGTAGTTTAGGGAGGAAAACACACTGTAAAATAACTTTTTCGCCGTTGGCTCGGCTCATGGGAATATTGATTGACACACAATTGAGGTCATTGATTAAAATCTCCCTGCCATGTAAAGCATTGATGAGGAAGAGCCAATATTTCTGAAGATGCAGAGCTGTGGGAGGTGCTGTTGTTTGGTTACGAGTGAAGTCTTAAATGCTACCCCCTGCAGAAGACTGCAGCACGTAAAAGCATTTTTCTTTGGCGGCCTTGTGGAGGTGTTCAAGCAGACTGCTTCCTTCTCGTGAAACAAATAATGAAGTGCAGTTTGCAGCGTTGAATTGATTTGCCTAAAGGTAAAAGATGGCCCATTAACTATTAAAGCACAGCAAGTGTTTTTCCGCAATTCTTTTGCTCTCCCCGTGTAGAGAGGTTGCGTTGCTGTAAACCAAAAAGAGGACATGTGATTTTGCCTCTGGACAAGATAGTCTATCTGATCTGATCTAAGCTGATCTGATCTTTCATGCGTTTGCATACGTTTTGGCACACTTGGAATTTTAGTAATCTCAAACTAAATATTTGATAAGCATTCAGTTCCCAAGCAGGTTAGCCATTTAACTGACACTTTTATTCATTGATTTACAATAAGAATTAACTTTGAAGGTTATATTTATTTGACATTTTTATGTAGACGAATGCTTTTTAAAAAAAATAATACAGAGCTTTCAGAAAGGTGCGGAATAAAAGTATGTCTTTTCCACAAAAAAAATCATTATGATTGTGAATTAATCATTTTTATAAAATGATTGGGTCCAAAATGAACGTTTTGTTTATCTCTGTGTAAGATG
>OMKK01043078.1:0-11633 GCA_900302305.1 Polymixia japonica | reverse complement strand
CTAATTATTCTCTCTCGCTTGCTGGCTCTTATATGTGTATCATTATCTTTTTTCTCAATATTTTTCTCTGCTTCTCTCTCAAACGTTCTCTCTCTTCCTCTCTTTACAACTTTCTCGTTCCCTCCCTCCCTCTCTCGTTCTCTCTGTCTGTTATGTTTAGGTGTGGTTGGTAGAACTGCTGCCAAGCCAAAGAAACTGTTGTGCTTTGAACTCCTCTCTTGATGACTGTATTTTTTGACATGATTTCGACAAGAGGTTGATACACTGTACACATGCAATCTGTAATAATATGCATTGATTGTAAAGGCCATTTTTGGCTGGACCGCAACAGTGGGGCCAACCCTATCAATGCAACTGTCTGGTTGTCACTGAGTCACTGACTGAGTCACTGACTGACTCACTGACTGACTCACTGACTGAGTGATGAAGTTACACCATTGGTCAGCCGAGTGTTGGAGTTTCCCCATTGGCCGATGCATCCGTTTCAAATTAAAAGCCCTCTAGAGACAAGGCTTTTGGCCACAATTTTGCACATTGACCATATACTTCCAGCCATATAGTAGGTTTTGACCTAGCCTAATAGCATCAGTGCCAGAACATCAGAGCAATTCGAAAACACCATTCAAAAATGGTTGTGGTATACCTTAAATACTGTCCCACAAGAGGGCATCCTGGTGGCTCAGTGACCAAAGGAGCCTTCCACAACGTCGAACACAACACAGGTCCTACGGTGCGTGGTGTTCCCTCTCTCTCTCTCCTATACCTGTTTCGTTGCATTGCACTCTATACTATCGAATAAAGCATAGTTTTCGTTAACTTTTAGCAATTGTGAAAACATATTGGAACAGAGGATCTTTCAGAAACTCAGAGCACCGAGACAAGAGACAACTGCAGCATCCAAAAAACCGATGCCCATGGTAATCCTAGTGGCTCAGCTGTCCAAGGCACACATCACGTACTTGAGACATCAAGGGTTTAAATCCAGTTTGTGGCCACGCCTGATACCCTTTTTCTACTACACTATCTTATAAAGCAGTTATTGCATAAATATATTCTTGAAACTACTGTCTGGAGAGTCTTTTGAAAGACACAGGAGGGGAGAGGGACACGTTCAGCGTTTTCACTTCTAAAGCTCTTGTCTTCTTCCCACGGAGATATAAACAGATGACATCACAGGGTGGTCCGTGCTGCGTTGAGCCGAGCTGAGCCACGCTGAGTGGGTCTCCGTTGGTCTGCCAAACAGATGGCGGCAGCTTAAGGAAGGCTGGAAGTACGCTGCAGGATTTTAAGCAGAAGATTTAGCGGACCAGGGCCCCGATACATTAAATAGTTATGAGTTGAGACACAAAATGGGTTCCTCAGGTTCCCCCGTATAACAACAGTTACATTACGCTTTCACGGGATGTTCCCTCTCCGGGTGCTTGCTTGAAAAGGTTGACAGCTGGATTAAGAGGATCGGAGTGTAAAAATCACTTTTTCACACCCAGTGTTTCCTTATGAACATTCACAGAAGTACCTGGATCTTAGACGTTTGGCTGGGGCGACCGGTTTGTCGGTTAATTAGGTCAAGAAATCTCGTTATGTGTGGCCACCCGCACCGGGGAGAGTTGGAACAATTGGCTACTCACAACTGTCTGACATTTAGACAGGGGGATTTTGGGGAGAGAGAGAGACAGAGAGAGAAGGAGGGAGAGACGGAGGGAGAGAAGAAAAGGGGGAGTAAAGGAGGAGGAGGAGGAGGGGAAACTTTACTGCTTTCTCAACCTGGTTTGTGCTGTAATAAAACGTGGCTGTGCGTGCCAGAGCAGAGTATATGTAGAAGCTGCGCGGTTTTGTAGGGATGCATTATGTTGATTATGCGGTAGATTAACCCTATTGTGTCTCATGGCCTAAAGAGAGCTGCCGCGCTCCCCGTTGAACATCAACTGCTGTTTCTCTTTCTTTTAGAAAATACATTTCAAAGCGGGGTCCTCACTCATGATTCGCTTTTCCTTCCACTATCAAATGAAGTGCATCAAAGGGGTGAAAATCTCACTGTAACACGACGCCGCGCTTCCATTGTCTCCTATTCCGCCGCCTGCATCGTTTCTTTGTTGTACCGTAATGTCTACATTTCATCCTTTTTTTTCCCCCAATGTGTCCCTAGATGAAATGCAACAGTGTCCTCACCTACCTGCGGATATTTGGCACCACTATGTTTGGTGTGACTCTCCTGGTGGGCATCTCCACGGCCTACATCATGGGCTACCAGTTCTTCACCACAGCCCGCAACCACCTGTCCTTCGGCCTGTACGGCGCCATCTTGGTCGTCCACCTCATTATCCAGAGCCTCTTCGCGCTCTTGGAACACCGGAACATGAGGCGTTCCCTGGAGACGCCGATCAAATTGAATAAGTCGTTGGCGCTGTGCATTGCGGCGTACCAGGAGGACCCGAACTACTTGAGGAAGTGTCTGGTGTCGGTGAAGAGGCTGACGTACCCGGGGATCAAGGTGATCATGGTGATCGACGGGAACACGGACGAGGACCTGTACATGATGGAGATATTCAAAGAGATCATGGGATGGGACAAGGCGGCCACTTACGTGTGGAGGAGTAACTATCACCACAGGGGGCCTGAGGAGACGGACGAGACCTACGCCGAGAGTCTTCAGCAAATCTCCAGGCTGGTGCTGAACAATAAGTGCATCTGCATCATGCAAAAGTGGGGGGGGAAGAGAGAGGTCATGTATACGGCCTTTAAAGCGCTGGGGAGAAGCGTGGACTATGTACAGGTAAGACAGATGGACGGACGGACGGATGATGATGATGGATCGGTGGACGGATGAATGGAGAGATGCGCGGATGAAAGAATGAATGTGTAGGGTAGAGGGAGAGAGAGGAAAAGGGGGAGGGAGGGATGGAAGGATAGAAGGAGAGAGGGAGAAAAGAGGGAATAGGAAGAAGTGGTGTAGAGATGAGGGAGGTATAGAGATACGGAAGGTGTAGGGATGAGGAAGGTGTAGAGACGCCTCAAAAACAAGACAGACAGACAGCTCATTATCAACAGGTAGGAGATTCAATAGTGTGTGTGTGTGTGCATGCGTGCGTGTGTGCGTGCGTGCGTGCGCGCGCTCAAACAGGTAAAGCTAGGTGGGGAATGAAAGCGAGGTCGAGGTAGAGAAAGCGGCCACATGCAGGTAACACCGGGGAGCGAGTCGGGATGGAGGGAAGAGGAAGGGAGAGAGAGGTGAGGGGATGATTGGTGGAGGAAAGAGGGGCCGTGCCAAGTCAAATATGGGGTCCACAAAGAGTCCTTTGTGTCTGTGTTAGATGGATTGTGGCTGTGTGCATCGCATCGTGCAGTGTAGCATGAAAAAGGGCAGAGGAAGCCGACGTAGCAAATCTTTTTCAGAGAGTTGAGTGTTACATCATCTACAACGCTGCTGTTCCACAGCTGGGACCAAACCCAAAGTTTGGTCACAAAAACATTAGATTTGATATTCCTACTTTTCAGGTCACATGCAACGTAAAGTGGGCTGAATTAAAATACATCAATAGGTCTTTGTGTCGGTTTAAAGTTGTTGTTTGCTGTTTCCATGTCATTCAGGATAGTGAAATAAACAACTAAATGTGAGAACAGACCCTTCTTTAGAAAGCTGAGAATCATGTCACATAGCTAACAGTGTCACAGCATTTCAGTCCAGAGAAGAAGAATAAGGAATGTTAACATTCACTAAAATCATAGCACTACCAAAAGGAAAACTGAGAACATTTGTGACGTTATGACAAATCAATGAAGCAAAAACGATCATAGTGTAGGTTAAATTAAGGTGAACCTTTGGGAAAACCGGTACCCAAGGTCAGTGGTGAGGTTAGCTCTTTTCCTCTGCTAGCATAACAATGCTCTCATCTGAATGGTGTGAGCCAAAACATCAACAACAGCAAGCATGGAAGACATAAATGAGTAAAGTAGCAAAGAAAATAAACTTATACATCAGGCTGTAATCCCTCAAGTAAGTCCAACGTACTAGCACTCCAAAACCCCCCGAAAAAAACGTTATTTCCTTTACCTTTGCCATCTTGTGGCTAAAAGCATAGTGAAAGCTGAGGAACATCTGAATTTTTGGGATCACACAGAACCCGGCTTATAAGTGACATCTGTATGCAACAAGGAACCGTCAAAATACCTCTAGGACCGAGGTTAAGCAGAAAAAATGTATGTATAGAGAATCCAGTGGGAGGCTTAGCGACTAAAAGCCAAGAAATTAAGGTGGTAAATTCCTTTAATAATGAGGAATCTGTTTTTGTAAGAGAAGCCTACTCTGTGGAAACTTGATATGGTATTAGTTGCAAACTGAAAGTTAGAAAATGTGTTTTTTTCTCCCGTTACCCCTCGGCCTTGTAACTCCTCTAAGCTCTGATCCACGTTTTAAATTGAGTTTAGGGTGAGACGGTAGGTCTAACTCAGACCAGCTACATTCTGCCCACCAGCCTGCCTCTTTAACCTCTGTGGTAGTTATACCCCAGCCATTTCACAGGGAACATGGCTGATTGATCATTTTAGGAAACAAGAGCTTCTCTGTATCCTACACAGCATGTGGTCTCCACCAGATTATTTCACATCCAGGTCAGGTCAAACCTAGTCCTTTGTTTATAAGGCATTTTCTTGGCAACTTTTACCCACCTAGGTGGTTTCATGGCATTTTGCTATAACTTGCGCTGGTATGCTTACAGAATATGATACAGGTTGTTGCACAACTCTGAATGCCCATTGTAACTGCCTGGATACAAGTTGCCCTCAAGGCACTAAGGCAAGTTGCCCTCAAGGCACTAAGGTCATTTTGTTCTTAAGTTTTGTTAAATTCTGTATATCTTTTATCTTTGAGCAGATTTGTGTGCAGTAGAACACAGATCATTTTGAACAATTAAATCATCCACACAAAGAACCATAAAAGTCCATTTTAAGTTAAAAGTACCAATTAACTATACAGGCTATAGTCTTAAAGTCAAAAGGCTCTGTACCAAAAACACTCTTCTTTGGCTAGAGTGATATATAGACATTTATTTGGTTACTTTTTAGTGCATAGTGGTGTTGTGTATATTTTATCATTCTCATAACTTTGAATAACTTCAGGTACTCCAAAAGGGTTACCGCCTCTGAAGAGCTATCTTTAAAAGCGATGGGTGGTTAGTTTTAAACAGTTACGCATGAGAAAGGAAGAGAGTCTGTGATGATTAAACCTTACCATGACGCTATCTAACACCTGCAATAGGCTACGCACTGCCAGAAACTTCTTATTAAACAGGGATTTCAAAACAATTTACTCCAAGTCTTCCAATAGTCATGCTAATAATCTTCAACATTGTATCTAAACAGGGACTAGATGCAAGCCTTTTTGCTGTTATCTTCAAGCTGTCTTGTTACAGACGTGTTGTGTCTGGGGTTTTTCAGATTAAGAGTGAATAAGAACTTTTTTTTTTCCAACATCTGATTTTGTTAGAAATTCTTCCATTTATGGACTAAAACAGAAAGAGAGAGAGAGTGAAGGATGGAGAAAAAAAATTAAAGTGAAGCAAAGAGAGAGAGAAATAGCTAAAAAAAAAAAAAAAGTAACAATGAGAAAGACATTCTGGCTTGCCCAAAAGAACTCATGTCACCCAAATGTCAGACAAAATGAGTGTCAACAATATAATCTAAACAACTGAAGGTGGTGAATAATATTGTTAAGAATAAGTTGTTTTGCTGTTCATTGTAAACGATTATATGTTGGCAGTATTTTTTCTCTTGCTTTAGAGCAATACTACACATTATATTAGTACATTACTTACATGTATACTAATCATTAGTACCAGACCATTGCGTGCAAATCAGTATTGTTTAGGTTAGTTTGGGTTTCAAAATTATTTAAATTTAGTATATTGAAATGAATGTTTGAAGACAAATGAATGTTCCCCATATGCACAATGGTATGTGACCGGTATACCAAATGTTTATAGCATGAGTTATGTGTAGTAAATATAACACTAATGACTTCAGATTCTGGACACAGCTCTAGTGTGTAACCTATGCTTCTCCGTCCTAAAAGGTGTGTTTTGTGTGTTTCCCTTAGGTGTGTGACTCTGACACCATGCTGGATCCAGCATCATCAGTGGAGATGGTGAAGGTTCTAGAAGAAGACCCCATGGTGGGAGGGGTAGGAGGAGACGTACAGGTATAGTTGGAGAATGCAGAAACCTTTCAATTTGAGCATTTACGTTATGCCATCAGCATGTCTTCACAATGTTATACTTTGTTTAATCTAGATTCTATAGTTATTCTTTGCTTCCCATTTTTTGATCTTCCTCTTTTTCTCCTTCATGCCTCTCTCTAGATCCTGAATAAGTATGAATCGTGGATCTCCTTCCTCAGCAGCGTGCGGTACTGGATGGCTTTCAACATTGAGCGGGCGTGCCAGTCCTATTTCGGCTGTGTCCAGTGTATCAGTGGGCCCTTAGGAATGTACCGGAACTCCCTCCTGCATGAGTTCGTGGAGGACTGGTACAACCAGACCTTCATGGGTTCCCACTGCAGTTTTGGGGATGACCGGCATCTCACGAACAGGGTCCTCAGCCTCGGGTACGCAACCAAATACACGGCCCGGTCTAAATGCCTCACCGAGACACCTATTACATACCTGCGCTGGCTCAACCAGCAGACTCGGTGGAGCAAGTCATATTTTAGAGAGTGGCTCTACAACTCCATGTGGTTCCACAAACACCATCTGTGGATGACTTACGAGGCCGTGATCACTGGGTTCTTCCCTTTTTTCCTCATCGCCACTGCGATACAGCTGTTCTACCAAGGAAGGCTCTGGAATATTCTGTTGTTCCTACTCATTGTCCAGGCGGTAGCGCTGATCAAGTCCTCATTTGCCAGCTGCCTCCGGGGTAATATTGTCATGGTGTTTATGTCTTTCTATTCTGTATTATACATGTCAAGTCTGTTGCCCGCCAAAATGTTTGCAATAGCAACAATTAATAAAGCTGGATGGGGGACTTCGGGAAGGAAAACGATCGTGGTGAACTTCATCGGCCTGGTTCCCATATCTGTTTGGTTCACTATCCTCTTCATTGGGATCATCTACACCATAATCCAGGAGACTAGGAAACCCTTTCCCGAGTCAGAGATAATTGTTCTGATCGTAGGGGCGATCGTGTACGCCAGTTACTGGGTCATGCTTCTGACGTTGTACGCAGTGCTTATAAATAAGTGCGGAAAGAGAAAGAAAGAGACACACTATGACATGGTGTTGGATGTATGACACTCAGATAGTGGTCATTGTTTTTTTTATAAACTCTCTATATGGGTTGCTTTCACTCACACCAGAATGGGCTCCCCGAATGACTGAAATAAATGCTTGGCAGGATTTATGTAAAATGGGCACCAAAAAATAGCTGTGAGTTTGTAGAAGCTGTGACATTAAGTGAAACCAAAGGATAGCACCCAAAAGACACCCAAATGCGATTCACTGAAGGACTTGTTTGGGCATGTCTTCTAGATACACACAGAGAACAAAAAAAACTAAAACCAAACTAAAACAACAGAGCAAACGCAAAAAACATGCTAGTGGGAAATCCACTCGTGGATTCCCATCCAAACCGCATCTAGATTGTCGGTCTTGACAAGTACATAGTTGGTATTTCTTTTAGCGTGTCATGAGCTAAGACATTAGAAGTGTTCACATATTTGTCTGTCCCCACTGTCAAAGGACTTTAAAATGGTGAGAATTAATAACTTTGTAATGATAACTTTGTGTCTATTCCCTGGGTGGCGTGGTCAACACTGCCTTGAGGAATTACCATCCAGTCCACAAGAATTAAACTTGTATTGGTTTAATGAGTATGCGAGTATTTTAATGCCACATGGTCTAAATATTGTTTAAGAGGCCTTTACAACCAACAGAGTAAACTTTCCGGGGTAAGATTTCCTGTACACCTATCCAGTGTTTTTAAATCTGTTTTAGGGAGAGCTATAGTGTCCATTTAGAAGGGTAAAGAGGTGTAGAAAGGGTCAGAAAATGGTGAGCTGCTCTCTTCCTTTCTTTCAACGTTTACAAAGTGAAGAATCTCAAACTGATCACTGATTGGTAGAAAAACTCTCAAAGGGGTCAGTTGACCAGGTGAAGTCATGTGACCAGAAGAGAGATGGTGTATCATTGCTGCTGTGACTGTTTTGTTTCTACAGAAACAATGACCTTGTTTTTCTGTTTTAATATGAATGATGAGTGTATGTTTAAAAAAGGTTTTAACACTATTGTTGTTAATGTATTTCTTTCTACCAAGATGAATGATAACCACCAAGTGGCCATCATGGGCATGTTCCAATCCAAAGATTTTTTGTTATACTTCCATATGCCCTTGCTCACTTCCTTCCTTCACTTCCTTAATTGAATATCAGTGGTAATACAGTTAGTCACATGTCTGTTGTTTGTACTGTAGGTCCAATGTAACCTCTTGGTAATGTGTTGAATAAGCAAATGAAAACCTGTTTCTACTACTTGCAAGGGTAGGGGCAAGGGTAGGGGCCAATATGACAGTGGGAAAGGTGAATGTAATTGGAAAAAACTATCTGAAAGTTGGAACTGAACAAGGGTACTTACTAGAAGCAAGGAACATTTTGGAATGAAACAAGTCCTATGTTTCCTATAGACCAGGAGCGGACATGAGTTTAACTACTATGCACTTTTATGTCTCTCCCGTTGTCCAGCGTGATGCTTGACATATAGTAATCAAGATGAAATACCTCAGTGGTTCTCTATGCATTGCATCAAGGTGCCAGGATGCTGTCCAAAGACAGGCACATTCTGAAGGTCTCATGTAATTTATGATCTTTTTGTGATATAAAATATTAAGTGTCCTTTTTTATACATAGTTACTTATTAAGTCAAAGCTGGATTTCTTCGCCTTGTCGGCCATTTGCTGTAGCCGTTGACCTGTTACATATTGTAAGTTACTTGTTATTGTCTTTCAATGCATTTTTATATATAGACATTTTTATTCTATTTTGCTTAGCCACCAAAGATTCTCTATTTTCATTCATTTTCTAAATGGAAGAAAAGAAAAAATGTGTTGTTGTGCTTTCAACTGTTCTGACAATGACTTGTATATCTGACCAAACAATGTGAAATTACAAGCTGGGGGTTTGTCTGCAATAATAACAATAAAAATGCAATTTCTAGGAATAAGTTATTGATTTTAAGAAGGGTGATGAACCTGTGTTTTTTTTTCTTTTTTTGTACTTTGATAGAAAGCCAGCATATTTATGTAAAAATATTATGTGGTTTATAGGTTTCTGTACTTAGAAAAATGTAAATGGTAAGCATTTTACAGACCAAGGTCCCATTTGACTACACTGCAAAAAAATATAATTATTTTACATTATCACTTTTTTGGCACCAGGCACACAATATGTTGGTGCATTAAGACAATTTTATTTGAAAATATCTAACAATGATATTGATCATTCTGAATACAAGCAATATATACGCAAAAATTGCTTGCTAAGATTGTCTTTTTTGCAGTTTATAGGTTCATATAGGGACATGCATCCCTTGTCAGTCCTAAATATGATGAAAAATATAGCCAAAGCACATTGAAAACCAAATTCCACAAATATTTGCACAAAAATGAAATTATTTCTATTCCAAAGCAGGTAGGTTTTTGTGCCTTAAAAAAAGAAAACAAATTATTTTTGAGTAACAGTTATTATGTTTTAAGGACAGATTTTATACCAAGGCATAATGTATGAGACCAATAATTGAACCATGAGGTTGTTTTCATGCCAAGTAATTATGGGCAGTGTTATCATAAAGCACTTTTGTGTTGTGCCAAATAAAAAGAACAAATGTTTTAATTTGCTTGTGTAATAAGCTGTTTTTATTGATTTATATTAATCAGTTTCAAGTGTCATTTTCAACAGCACTAAAGAAAGTTAGTGTCAAACAAAGAGATTAGAGCGTAACAAACTGATTTAAACACACTTCCTCTCAGTTAATGCCTATCGAACATTGCTAAGCATTTAATTATACAAGACTCCTTAAAACATTTTGAATGTTATTTCCTGCCACATTAAGGAAGTGTGATGCACACGGAACAGTCATGTCATGTCAGATCAGATTAGATAGTATAAGAAAAGACATTTCATTTGGTGACTAAGAAAATAAATTTGTTCTCTCCACAATGACCCACAGGTCATATATTGTATGTGTTAGTGAGTCAGTGCGTTGACATACACGCCTGCCCTTGGACAGAATGGTAGACTGAGAGGAGGTCTCATCCCAAATCCAACCCCTCACAGAGTGCCAAGTGAAAGAGAGGTCAGCTCACATTAATACAGGCTAGTTCTTCAGATTGACAAAAATGGTAGAGAATAATCTCATTACACTTCTAATCCATTGTGGGCCAGATTATTTGTTAGTCAATTTCCCCATGGGGATCATTAAAGGGTTATTGAATGTAAAAGGATCTTTACATTGCTTTTCCTGTCATCATTAAGAGAAATCTTTTCTACATCTCAAGGCAGTCTGACTATGAGGCCATTGAGTCCAGTCATTTTTCAGTTCCTGGTTTGTTAAAGTTGGAGTGGGTACCACATAAATGATGTGTCTATAGTTGGCCTAAGAAAATTAAACCTGTGAGGCCTGCGAGTTCCCATGAACATAGGTTAGATTCCCCAGTCTACCCAAACTATTTTGATGAAACACTGGAAAATAGCCATGAGCATGACAAACTCAAAAATGTATATCACTTTTCACATAAATAAAGATGTACACAATGGTCCCAGTGCTCATATGTAGCTCTTGTGTGTCCGCATGTTCATCCTTCTACCTTGGAGTCAGAAAGTACTTATAATCCCATGATCAATAATCACATTTCACTTACACACCAGTGACACTATCCTTAGCTAACTATGTGTAGCTATAGCTAACTATTTTATTTGTTTATTGTAATTTATTGTCTTTCCATTTTTATACTGTCGTTTTAATGTTTGTTTGACTTATGCTGGGCTACGAGCCTGTAAATAAAGTTTGATGATATGTGGATCTAACAGTGAAAAGTAGCCTCTATTAGCTCAACATTAAGGGGCATCAAACACTTGATATCACTCTTGATCACATCAATTGGTTTGTTTAGCCTGTCTTAGCTAGATGGATGTAGATCCAGTTCAGCTGTCCTGAAAGGCAGTTGCAGCTAATTGGCTGTGCTTATGGGTGTGTGCAATTAGAAAAGAGAGCAAAGGAGAGGGAATATATGTCCATAGTTACTTGGCTATCAACACAAAATATAGAAACACACACACAAACACAAACATAAACAGAGGAATGAGAGATTCAGAGTGAGAGAGAGAGTGTGTGTGTGTGTGTGTGTTATTCCAGTATAAACAAACAAAAAAAGAGAAGGAGAACAGAGAGCCTTTATCCAAAAATGTATCAGGACGGTTGTCATGGCTGAAGAAATCTTATTTACTACATACACACACACAGACACACACACACACACACACACACACACACACACACACACGCGCGCGCGCACACACACGTTTGGTAAATCTCTCTCTGTCACACACACACAGACACACCTATTCTAAATCGCACTATAGTAACTGCTGGT
>OMKK01043074.1:0-10726 GCA_900302305.1 Polymixia japonica | reverse complement strand
TATCAAGTTCTTTTGTTTTCTCAGTTTCAACTCATTTCAGTTTTCTTTCAAACCATACAGTATATTTTCCCTTTTTAAAACACAGTTTTCTCAGTTTCAAACCAAATCAAATTTCAGTAGTACTTAAACACACTGTGCACACACCTCTATACTAAGCCGGCAAAAACAGTATTTATAATAATAAAAAATAAAACAGTTGCAGGCCTGTATCGCTGCTTAGGTGCGTTGAGACCAAAAACTCAGCGGTCACTTCCCTCTCAATGGAGCAGAAAATAAATAAAGTTGGTTTGTTGGTTTGTACCGGAGTTATCCAGATGAAACTAACAGTTCACGGCTGTCTGTCCAGGAGCTGGAGGTAACCGGAGGGCACACTCACGGAGTTTGGGTGGATATCCAACGTTGCCAGAGGAACTCTGAGCATCCCGGATGGCTCAGAGCGCTATCTGGTTGTAGTCCTTCGCTTCCAGGTCGGAAGAAAACGTCCAGGCGAGGCTAATGTGTTTAGCTGGGTTAGCTAACCGCAACATACAGCCCGTCCACGGCACTAATTACACTCACTTTGTTAACGAGCGACTTTAAAAGTTACAGTCTACTAAGCGTCGGGCAGACACTTTTAGTAACTCACAATAAAATGTCCTCTTGCAGATTATCTGGTCGAAAATCCCTGAGACACATCCCAACTAAACTTTTTTCTCCACAACTCCAGACATCCCCAAACTACCTCGTTAACCTCTCTTCTCCTCTCATCACGCACTCTCCGCATGCATACACACGCACCTGTTGTTTACAGAACCCACGTGACTAGGTACTTTCTCTCTAGAATTAACAGATTTTTATCAAATGAAATGAAATAAAACACATATACATATTATATTATATACATATTTTTTAACATTAATAGTATTTTCTTAACCCATGAACTTGTGATTTTACCACACAATGGAAAACATGCATTTGAACCTTTTTAATGTTTTTAACCTTTTTACCAAATCCTATTTATTCCTGTATTTATCACACAAGTATACACTATTTATATACATTTTTAACTAGGCTACATTCATCTACCTCAAAGAGGAGAGAAAGTAACAGGTGTGTCATGATGTCATCTGCGCCTCCATCGGCAGACATGTTGGATCTAATTTCATTAGTGTGGCTGTTGATGTGCCGTGAAAGTATACATTTGTTTATTGATATAGCAATAGTAATAAAGTATAGTAATAGTTACATATTTTATTATTATTGTAAAGAATCTTTTCACCCAATACATTCTATTTCGTAAGATTATGTCTTATTTCACTGATCTCCTAAACAATAGAACAAACAAACAAAAGAGTCGTGTTTTCCAAAGAGCCAATTTCCCGTAAAGTTTTTTTGCATGCTCTGCTTTGCTGTAAACTGTGTGATTTCTGGGCATTTCAGTTGGGTATTTGGGTTATGTATCTATTATGTATCTATTGTAACTATTATGTTCACCATTGTGTGTGTGTGTGTGTGTGTGTGTGTTTGTGTGGGGATTGTGTGTGTTTTATGCGTATTTCCCTTGTGATTGTGCGGGTTTGGCTTATGAATCTGGTGCTTTGCTTGATTTGCAGTGCTCTTTAGGGCTTGCAGCTTGTCACAATCATGGCTGTTCAGCAAACTACAAGGCCGCTCTCATTCTATCCCTGGATACGCGCTATGACAGCATTAAAATGTAGCATTTTGACAGGCTTTAATAGCATTGCACTTTTTTTTTTATTTTTTATTGAAGAGACTTTGGCTGTTAAATGTGTTGCTGCTTGATGCACAGGAGGGTTTAGCAAGGAAGCCTGTACCATCTGTATGACGCGTTGGATGTCATCATGTTGTGTATTAGCTGGATGATTCAAGTCTGCAAATCCTGTTTAAACTGACCTACACCAGGTTGTCTGTTATTGCTATGAATTATGGGCTGTGTCCTCTTTTACAAATGAATTGGAATTGATTTCTATACATCCTCCATGGATCCACGTATGCACAGTTGCCAAACCTCTGCACAGAGGTCAGAGTTCAAGGTCCCCCAGCATTGAGGTTCCCCCTGTATCATTTTAGGGTACAGTGCTTTGCTCAAGGGCGTTTTGTTTGAAACACTGGGCACTTTGGAAATGATACCAGCCACCTCGCAGTTCAGCCGGTCTGCGTGTCCCTTTCCTCATAGTTCAGATCCTCTCTCAGCTTCTCTCTTTTCGTTAGGAAAGCAAATATTTTAAAACTATGTCATTCTTCTGATTGCTGTTGTCGTACGCTGACTGGTCTCTGTTGATTACACAACAGCGTGCAGACTTCCATCCTGACTCCAGTACGCAAGGCTGCGTGTGTGTGTGTGTGTGGTCTATTTCTGTAAAAATGTATAGAATTGGGAGAGAGGGAGATTTATGTAGCAGACGGAACATCAACTTTGATGGCTTGTCCATGTTGGTGAGTTAAATAGATGGAAAAAGATAACAAAGACAACACAAACAATGAATCTATTACATTTGAAAACTTATGAATAACAGTAGAGAAGTAGAGAGGAGAGCACAAGAGAAGATGCGCTCTTCATTAGTTAGTCCTTCAAGGAATCAATTCTCCGGGGGAAACTCTAAGGAAGTTAAACAGCTGTGAGCTCTCGCTACAAATGAGGAGTCTGCCAGTGGTTTGTCTGTTGAACAAAGCGAAAGCGAGGCTAGTGTTTTGCTGATAGTTAAACAAGAGCCCAATGAGAAAGAAAACAATAATTGGTAAATCACACAACTAGTGACAAATACTTTACCAGTGTGTGACCTTTGGGTGCCAAAATAAATTACTTAATTCAATAGAGCGAGAAATGTATCATGTGTGGACATGCATGTTTGTTCAATTTGTGTGTGTGTGTGCAATGCACATATGTGTGTATCTGCATTTTGCAAGTCAAGAAAGTCACAGTTTGTTGTGAAACAGTTAAGAAAAGTAACATTTAGTTTTACGACAAACTGCGGCTTTCCTGAGTTGCAAAATGATCTTTTAAAAGGACAAACATCATAGATTTGTAATTCATGGCACAATTCAAGCAGGATCAAAAAGCGCCGTTGACTACCGTACATTATTTCTTCTGTAAGTAAGGTCCCATGGGGGACAGAGATAGAGGAGGGCTCTCTATAAAGCTGGACAACTGGTAGATGTTGAAGGTTCTTTCAAGATTCTTTTATTAAGAGTCCTATTGGAGCACTGCGACCTCGAACGGGAATGCAACAAAGAAGACAAGGAGCAGCGCAGCTCTCAGGTATTTATACAGATACAGGAACAGTAGCCAAACGGTAAACAACCTTGGTTAAAAATACATCACAAACTTCTGGAACATTCTGCGGTGGTCTTGACAAATGACACTTAAAAACAATTTGTGCGTGGTTCAGATAATTTCGGGTTTAGAAGCAGTTAATCCTTATCTGACACGACAACAAAGGATTTTTGTTATATTTTGAACATTTATTTTCAACAATGTTTAAAGGTGTAATATGTTAAAATCAAATAAAAAGTCAAAATGACCTCATTATATAGTAGGATATATTATAATGGTAATTGTCTGGAAGCTTCCTCTTCTTTCTGGTCTTTTGACACAAAAAGTTTTTAAATCTCACTAATGGAGAAAAATGGATTACATCTAGATAATTTTTGTCCAATGATCCCAAACTAACGGCCTTAATCGATACTATTTAGTAAAAGTAATGGATTGGATCGGCTGATATTTAAAGTTTAGGACTCGATCTAGAGTGGTATCATCCCTAGCTAGTGTGGTTCACCTACGCCGATCTTACTGAAAGCTTTAAAGGGATCGTCAGTTTGCGATCTTTGTTCAGTTCGGAGAACTAGCTGAACGAATAATTCCTTGACAGACAGGCATGAAGTTGTAAAACAGATGGGCAAATCCCACCTCCGCTTAATGACTGGGAACAAAACACAGCCAATGCTCCCACTGCATCAATTAAAGCTTCTGAGCAGTCTTTGTCTATTAATATTATAACAAGATCCTGACTCCTACTGTGTACGCCTCCGTCAAGTGAGAGAGATGTTGAGATACAGTAACTGACTATATTGGCGGTGAGGGCACATTTCCTGCTCGTGAAATGAGACTAATTTCCCATCCTATTAAATCAATTAGGGAAGGCAAATATCTCCCGCGATGATGTTTAGTGACAGCTAAGCTACTTTGGACACTGCTAGTTAACCGGGTAACCACAGGCTGATACTCTCACGACAGGGAGTTAAAAGATGAATTGTCATGACGATGATCGCATAGGATCGTTTGAGCAAGACTGAGTTTTCATGAATGACTGAAGAATGATTGAAGCTTGTGAGTAACTTTCAAGGTGTGCTACTGAACAGACGTTGGCAGTGTTTGTGATCAGTGCAGCTGGAAATGATGAATAGTTAAGTTAGTAAGACTCACTAAATGTGTTTGTAATGCTATTATAAACAATTATAAGAAACTCATAAGGCTTTTATTAACGTTCTTAAGGAGTCTATAAACTGTTAAACAGTTAATAAAAAGTTTAGTGCTTATAAATGTCTAATCTAACAATAAACATGTTTATGGTGCTATTATTAACAGTTATATAGTCTTATATGAGTCTCTGATTCTTGCACACGGAGCCTGTGCATTTTACAGTGATATTAGCTTTTGTCATGTGGACAGCTCTGACATCATCTTCTCTTAAGATGGCCTCCTCTGTGGACTGGTGCGTGCGCCACATCTTTCCAGTACGGTTCTGATCTCTTCTCTGAGGGTTGGGACAGCCCCTGCATCCCACTCCTCTCACGCGGCATTACCAGTTCTTCGGCAAGCTCCTTTAGGAACGTCCGTCGAACGTGGGTAACACCTCTCCCGTGGTGCCCCGCTGTGAAGAGGAGGAAGGCCTTCAGACTAGCAACTTCAAGGAGATTGCCCCCACAGATCCACTGGCCACCTCCACGTTTGTCTCTTGCAGGTGCACGTGGGAAACATCTGATCCATCGCGTCGACTCCTCCTTTCGTCTTGTTGCAAAAGAGGATTATTTGGGGTTTCTTCTTAGTGATTTGCTCAACCTATCTGGTTTTTGTCGTGGTTTTTTTTCTAACTAACCATTTCCACACAAGCTAATGACATGGGAACCACATAATAATAATAATAATAAATAATAATAATAATACATTTTATTTTTGGCGCCTTTCAAGTCACCCAAGGTCACCTTACATAGAGTAAAAGCATAAAACAACATCAAACATTATTAAAACCAAACATGGAGCATGGGAATGACATGATGTAAAGTAGCACTTGCAGTCATACTATAATACTATAATATGCTGTATAATATGTGTTATGAAAACATTCACAAGTGCTAATAGCCAGGTGAAGGTGTGGTAATGTGTGTTTTGAACTGTCCACAGTTAATAAGTTCCTGACAATAACAAGACAGCAATCAAAGGCTCCTCATGGGAACCCTCAAAGGAATAGGAAACGGGAATAGGAAAACCTATTTTTCTCGAAAAGTAAAAAAGATAATAATAACATCAAAATCACGAGGGTTCAGAACCACATTGTAGTGGAATATGAGAAGTGCCAAATTCATTTCTTGAGGAGATTAACAAAAAAGCCCCCATTATGTAGCAAGGTAGTTAGGACTGCAGGTACAACAGGCGCAAGGCATCAGATGGATGACAGTGCTGCCCTCCAGTCGGCCAATTCCCCTCCGCCGACTCAAACCTGACAAAAATGCCCAATGCCGAATCAATACCAAGGCCGTTCAGGCCCCGGGAAGAAGAAAACAACTCTGCGTGTGAACTTAATGTCCCCCTGTCTTCAGTGTTCAGTGAACTATTTAGATGCGGTCCGTAGGCTGATCAAAGGCCCCGTTGTTGAGATGGTTTTAATGAGAGCTTCCCGGAGGCTGATTATTCAGAATGACCTAATTGCAAGGGATACTTCTGCTCCCCCTCATCTGACCGCCCAACTCCTCTCTCTCCTCTCGCTCTTTTTCGTTAAGGCCTGCATTTTTGTGTGTGTAAGATAGAGAGAGAGCCAGCGAGAGAGAGAGACAGAGACACATGTCACGGAATAACAAGTATGGGAACTCGGAGGTTACATCGATTCGTTATCCCGTTCGCTTTCTCCCTCCGAAACCCCCCCGTCCTCGCTCGGCCCTTTCGGCGCGATTGATAGATTGAGAGAGAAGAGGTGTAGCTCACGGCGCCTTTATCTACGGCCTCACTCCAAGATTGCACTCGTCGTTGTCTTTTAACACCGATAATTACTCCCATCGCTGCCCTTTCTTTGAGTCTCGGGGTGATGGATGCCTCGCCCCAACCAGAGGCTACGGCTCTGTTTAGTATTTTTATAGCGCAGTAACCCTCCCACGATGCGTAAATCATGTGGAGTGCAGCCCGCCATTAAAATGGCGGCGGGGTAATGACTTTTGGCGGGAAAACGGTGTCGTAAAAAAAAAAAAAAAGCAGAGAGGGAAGAGGTGCGTCGGTTGGAGAGCGTCTCCCCGCTGTATAAATACACAGGTAAATATATGTAAATGATGACAATATGTATGCAGGGTGCCGTCCGGCCATTCGTTTTAACTGTCTGCGCTGCCGTGATAGCGGAGGAACGCCATGTTCTTTTTTATTTTTTTCATATCTTTGGCATCTACATCTGATGGTAGCATCCTGTCGTCGCCTGCGCGCATGCTAGCACGTGTGTGTGTGTGTGTGCGTGTGCGTGTGTGTGCGTTCAGAGAGAAGAAGTGACGCGGCAGCTTGAAATAGCAGTTCAGAGGATTGTGGTATACAGTTTCAGAGTCATTTTTCAGGGGTGTTAGACTTGTGCCAAATAGTGTCTCTATTTCCATCATTCATTAGCCGGTTTTTATCAGTACCCATCTGCATATGCATTTGTCACCGTTTGCATGCTTATGTACTTATGTTCAGTGTGCAACACAGTATCACAGCAGTTTGTGCTCATTCAAACTAATGTATTTCAATTGGAAGTATCTTCCGCGCCTGCACCGAGTTTTTTTTTTTTTGAGGTGCTCGGTCTCAAGACCTGCGGGCGATGCCGCCACGCCACGCGACCCTATCAGCCTAATTTGCGAGCCGTAGAGACCAGAATAGTAATTAATCCAGGGTTTGAGCCTGGAGGGGGTCCCTGGTAGTCTAGGGGTTAGGATTCGATGCTCATCACCACCGCAACCCCAGGTTCAAATCCCGGCTGCTTCGTAAAAATCCAAAATGTGTCAAATTCTATCGCAGCAAAATATTGAAGCCATAGGCGACCCTGTGCAGGACAGGTTGCTAGGATTCAGGGTTTCTCACATTGATTCTCGGTTGCTGAAATACGTTCGTTTGAAGGTCGTGCTGAGTGTCATGGAAAATTTGTGTACATGTGTGTTTGTGTGTGTGTGCGTACACAAAATTTGTACGTGTACACAAATCTATAGATTCAAGTTTGTGACTACGAGCACAAAAAAGCGTGAGACCAGGTTGGAGTGTCTGTGTGTGCAAGTGCGTTTATACACGTATGCAGGAAAACACACACACAGCTCTCTGTCTATATGATAAGGTTTGACATGGCCGCGCCCAAGACACTACAGAGCAACAGATGATGACATCACCAGAGGGACGTGAACGTCAGAGTCAGCGCGCTGCAACCAGGGATTTACTTACTGGTCGTTTACGATTTATATTTTTGTGTGTCTGTCTGACCGTTACCGCAATAACTCCCCCATCTCATATCTGATTTGGCTCAAACTTGGTGGATAGATTGACAGTCAGTCAATGACCTGCAATATTAAATATTAATCAAATCGGTCCAAGATTGATGGCGCACATGAAGGTCAAACTTTTAGCCACTGGTGTATGTGAAGTGCTCTGTTTTCAGATGTATTGCTGACCACCTTTTTGGACCTAGCCCAGCCTTTCTAGTTTTTGTTATTAGTATTATTATTATATATTATTGCTGTTCTAGCGTTGTTGCGAGGACGCTCGACAGGCCAAGCGTTTCATTACCATTGACAACTGCTATTGTGTTAGATTACAAAGGTTCATTTTGTCTTCGTTTTACTATGTTTTTAGTTTTCTTACTTTCAGACAATATATTGTAGA
Source organism: Polymixia japonica (assembly GCA_900302305.1). NCBI lineage: Eukaryota > Metazoa > Chordata > Actinopteri > Polymixiiformes > Polymixiidae > Polymixia > Polymixia japonica. Next base: position 2,625 of record OMKK01043074.1, on the reverse strand, counting down.
TTAGGTGTTTAGGTGTTTACCTGCTGACGGTTAAGCCAGCTGATATAGACACGTCATCACCAGATGACAGCTCTGAGGAAGGCTGAAGTGACAGTCGAAACCGTCAGCAGGTAAAAAATAACACCTAATCTACAATATATTGTCTGAAAATAAGAAAACTAAAAACATATGCTATTGTGTTGTTATGTTACCGCACATTTGACAAGTAAACTTCAACTTGAACATAAAACCAATAATACAAAAATAAAAACAACCAGTGGCTGAATGAGAAAGCAGAAACGGAGAAAGCGTGAACCTCCAGAAACCTTATTTGAACCGCGGGAATGTTCTTCCTGCTCCGTGAATCCCATTTCTATAGAACTTCTATAATATTGGAACTTATTGTTCTATGCAAGTTATGTTCCGAACAGTTTTTTTTTTTTTCCAAGTGTAATCCACGAGTCCGTGTAATTCATGAAGTCTATTAATGGTTCTTTCAAAAAGTCTTACTGCACGTGCTTGAGAAGATACTGTAAACCTAAGCTCCGGTCCGTGAGGTTTACGGTCTTTGTGGGCGCTCGGTGTGACCGAAAGATTAATTACAGCGGAATACAGAGAAAGTGTTGCTATCCCACTGCTAATTATATGATCCATTATTGGACTCAAATGAGCAGCCGACATGACAATCCCATTCATTATCATTGTCTTCAAATGAACTACTTACATGATTGTCTTCACACTGAAGTCCTGCAGAGTGGATACCACCGAGTGCTTTAATTTACTCTACGCTTATTGCTCCTGGATCATTACTTCAATTGATTGGTGCGATGATTGACTACACTCATGACATTTGATCTATGACAGATTGATCTATGAGCGACTGGAAGTGCTTTCGCATACTAGTCACTCGCCAAGCGTTCATCTGTTTTGCACAGAAAAAAAATCAGTTTCTGGTTCTTGCCTCCCGAGAAAGTTAGCGTTTCACCGGAATCCATTTGGTCTTTCTGAAGTGAAACCGAATTCAAAGATAAAACGCGATTCATTTGCACGTCGTTGTCGCTTGGTCGGAACTTCTTTACGGACATTTACAGACATGTGACATTGCAGGATGAGTGGGTGAATTAAGCTAGCTTTTCAGGGGGTGAATATAAAGCCAGTATTTCTAATGATCCACGCAGCTTTAGTTTACCATGTACTCAATCATGGCCTAACAATGTCCGAAGCTGGGCCGCGAATTCGAGGCGCTTCACGGTAGCCTCAGTTATTTAGAGATGAGAATCGGTAAGTAACCACTTCAGTAGCTCAGTGATTACTGAGAGCAGTAAATGTAACTTTATGGTTTGTGAAACCATAGAGACATTGAGGAATGTATAGTGTAATGTTGCTTTGAATGAAACATGTATTACGTACCGTTTGAGTGCAACGTTGAGTGAAGGAGCTACGTTAGCGATATTATTGTGCGCGTGAGTACAGCAGGTTACTGTAACTGACCGCATCCTTTCAGTACTCTATATAGACATGTCACTATGCAGAAATAGTCTTTGTTGTTGACACGTGAGCTTCAGGTTTTCACCATTGTCTGTATAGTTCAAGTTTTAGCGTGTAAACAACTGAGAAAAACTGTAAATGTGGCAGAAATTCACTGTTAATTTCCTTACTTTAGAGCAACTAGGGACATTCTGCATTTTCCTGTGACAGACAGACTCAATTCTCTCCCTCTGCCTCATCTCACATATTCATATTCTCAAATGAATGGTCTGTTGGGCCTGTAATGAGTCTAGAAATATGTATCCATTCCACCTGATAGCCAATAAACATCTTCAAAAACACCGCACACACACAAATAAAGGAAAGAGGGAGGGCGAGAGAGGGGAAACAAAGTGGGGGAGAGGTGGAGAGAGGGAGATGGAGGAGAGAGGGGAGAGAGATATTCAGACAGAGAGAGAGAGAGAGATAGAGGGGAGAGAGATATTCAGACAGAGAGAGAGAGAGAGAGATAGAGGGGAGAGAGATATTCAGACAGAGAGAGAGAGAGAGGTAGATAATGATAGAATGAACAAGGAACAAAGTGAGAACAGTGAGAGAGACAGAAATTCCATTATCCACTCATCTGGTAGAAAATATCACATCATTTTTACAGAGGGAGGAGGAGCACCGCCGCCATTCTGTCTATCTATCTGTCATCCTTCATTCATTCTTCTACCGCTGGACAGACAGACACCCTTCGATTCATTAGCAGTTTATTAGCAGAGCCAGACAGAATGAGCTGGGAGCAGTTCAGTAGAAATGAACAGTACAGTGTGGTCCAGCCAGAGAGAGAGAGAGACACAGAGAGACAGAGAGAGAGAGAGAGACATAGAAACACACACAGACACATAGAAAACAACAGATGAAGACAGAGCGGTTAGAGTGATGGACCGACACAGAAGAAACTACAGAAAGTAATCGAAACGGAGACAAAACACGAGAGAGAAGCAGAGCGAGTAAGATAGATACAGAAAGGAAGTGAGCGAGAGAGAGTGACATACAGAGAGAGAGAGAGAGACAGCGAGGAGGAGAGTATGTGATGAAAGAGGAGTAATGGAGTCTTTGTTCTTTATTGAAAAATCACACAACACAACCCCAAAAAAACCAAACTAAAAACCC
>OMKK01043069.1:0-19519 GCA_900302305.1 Polymixia japonica | reverse complement strand
TAGCAGCCTATCTTTTTCAGAAAAGCACTGTATTTTGGTGAGGTGGTTAACGTTACTAGTGTCTTGAACCACCCCAGACTAGGCTACTATACTAGACAGTCATTTGCTTATAACCAAACCAGTACAGATATCAAACAAATGAAGAAACAGGACTTATCCTATAACTATGAAAGGCAAATATTTATTGGCACAAAACAGCAAAATGTCAAGACGTGACCAATACAGACACAGATGGTCAAGTAGGCTACTTGTGAACAGAGATTGGCAAAAGTGGGCATCTTAATCGTATGTACATTTTTGGATAGACGTTAGCGCAGTAAGTTCTAAAACCATAAAATGTTGGATGAAAAAAGTCGCCAGTTATTTTGTGAGCAGGCTATATTTGTTTGGTATATTTCACCTAATAAAAAGGAAAATAGTAATTCTAACAAAGCCAATGGAAGTATGTGGGTAATCTATAAATAACACACCAATAAAGTCATAGAAGTGTATATGCTAATTATCTACAAGTTTTTTACAGGTTTGTTAAATGCCATTTCAACTACAGAAGTAGTGTTTTTTTCTGCTGGGACTTAATGTTTGAAAATGCTCAGGTATTATGGAAAACTAGCGTTGCCATCAATAAGGCTGGAAGCTTAGGTCTGTGCGCCTCGCTAGGGCTGCAAAACTTGCCATGCTTAACCTATCACTTTGAAGTGTCCCATATGGCACCTGTTTTATGGAGACTTTACGCACGCACTGTCTGATGTATAGGGAGTTTTATCTGTGGGAAAAATATAAACTCACTTTGAAAAGTTTGAACACTGCCGCGGTTCCGACACCCATGCACACTTGAAAGCTGACAGCAGTCGAAGTTTTTCAAAACGCAAAGATTACCATAAAATGATGAAGAGCTTACCTTGAACTTTTTGATCTTCCATGAGATGACAAAGCCATATAAACAATAGAATAATGCCCGGGTGAAGGTGGTGTTTCAGCATCCTAAACATGATGAAGAGGCAAAGTGAACCACGTATTGACACAGGCAGCGCAAAAGTAATCTGCTTAAGGTGGCAGTGTTGAATAAGTGTCTGTCTGAGAATGCAGCCGCTCTTTTTAAATCTATAAGGGGTCTCGGGTTGACTATCTGTGGTGGGCGGTCTCCTATTCTGTGGGGGTGGGGAGAATTTTCTTTCTTTTTTTTTCACCTTTCAATCCCAATCAGGTGACATAGTTAGAAGCAACTTTCTCTTGCCACATAATTAAAGAACATGAAACATTGTATGAGTTTATAATAAACTAGCCCCGCTATGGCTGTATCTGTGGACTATAACAGTCATGGATTGAAGCTTAGTAGCAACCAAAATAGATTTAAAAAAATGCTAATTGTAATATCAGTTGGGTTTTAATGGTACGTACCTGGTTTGTTTCATTATAAACGTTTGAGGTCATGCAATTTATCAAACATTATGTAAGCGTGAGATATACAGCTCGTTTTTACGCATGACGTTTCTAGGCATGGTCTGTGATCCGTTAAATCCAACCTAACGTAGGCTAATAATAAATATAATACTAAAATGAATTATGAATAACATTTTTCACTTGTCAATACAATATGTCAAGGCCTTAATTAGAATCGAATGGGCCTATCGACTACATACCTCTCCGGTCGCACAATCAAGCCTCAAAATTAAGAGCATTTGATGATAACACATTTTCTCCGCCAGCAGCGGATAAAAGTGTTAATCTGAGAGTTGTCAGTTCATGAGAGTTGTCTATTGCGATGGTTTATATCTGCGCACAGACAATAATAGATTTCATAGTAGCCTACAGCCGTTCTAATATTAGAAGAGACAGTTGTTTGGGTTTCTCTCCCGGGTCAAGCTTTTAAATATAATCAAACCTGTTTCCGACGGGGTTTCAGTTAGGAGACGGGGTGTTACATTTCATTGAATGAAACACACATAACGTCAAAGCTCTGCTGCTTTATTCTGACGCTCAACTCCTGCAGAAGTCCGCGCGCGACCTCTTCAGCGGAACCCTGGTTACAACTGAGGGATGTTTTTATTATAGAGGACGCAAACACTGGGATCACTTGCCACATACTGTAATTCATAATCTGCACTTTATGAGGGTACGAGGTGTCCGTGCTAGTAGCCTGCCGCTGTAAAACGCAGTGGCCAATAATTTTCACAAATGTGTGAAGCTGGCACTGACTGATGCGTACTTTGGTGCACCGCTGTCTCTGTGTGTGTGTGTGTGTGTGCGTGTGCGTGCGTGTGCGTGCGTGCGTGCGTGCGTGTGTGTGTGTGTGCCATTATGATGGAAAGTCAGAGTGCCAAAATGTAGTTGAATATTTTAGTTTGTTATTATTATAAACAGCAACTCTTTACAATCAAAACAAATCAATAAAACAACGGAGCAACATATTGATTTATATAATTTATAATAATTTATAATTATTTGGTTAGGCTATATTTCTTTATCAAAGATATAATGTAGACATGAAAAATCGACACTTCTTTCCACAGTTTGTCAAGTGTGTGGGTGGAGCAAAACAGCAAGCCAAAATTGCCAAATGTCCCTTTAAAAAACATTTATTTTTAATCTGCCGCCCCCCCAAAACAAAACAAAAAACAGAGTTCAGGCCGTCAGATAATCAATCTATACGACCACAGTGTAACACACCAAAAATAGATACAGCCTCACAAATTGCTTTGAATATATTTTCCAGTTACAGTGGTGATAAAAGGTTTGTGAACCCTTTAAATGGTTTTGTATTTCCACATAAAGGTGACTTAAATGTGTTTATAACTTCATCTAAGATAAGAGAGAACTAAGAGAACCGGACTCAACTAATAACACACAAATATATTACTTTTTCATTTATTCATTGAGGTAAATGCCATAAATTCTTTGTTGGAAAAAGTATGTGAACCTCTTTGTTGTTCAGTTTATCTAAGCGGGTAATAGGAGTCTGGTGTGAGTTTTGGTGGCCCTATAGGGGCCATACAGACCTGCGTCTTCACAATCAGAATTGTGTTCACCACACAAGTTGGAAGTGTGCCATGCCTCGATCAAAGGACATTTCAGAGGACATCAGAAGAGTTATTGATGCTCGTCAGGCTGGAAAAGGTTACAAAACCATTTCTAAAGAGTTTGGGCACCACCACTCCACCATGAAGCAGATGGTGTACGAATTAAGACAATTCAACACCATTGTTACGCTTTTCAGAATTGTTTGTCAAACAAAAATCACTCCAAGACCTATGCTAATCCAAGTAGTCTCCAAGAGCTACAAGGTAACGTCTAAGGCTCTGAAGGCGTCTCTTTACTTGGTTAATGTCTTGCCTTTGGGTAATGTCAGTGTTCATCCGTTCAAGATCAGGAAAACAGGCATGCATGAGAGGATAGTGAGGAGAAAACCACTACTGTCCAAGAAGAAATTGCCACCCATCATAAGACCACCTGGACAAGTAAGAAGGCTTTTGGAATGTTCTGTGAACAATTGGGTCGAAAATAGAACTTTTTGGGATTAATGAGAAACATTATGTTTGGCGAAAACCAAACACCGCATTCCAACACAAGAAGCTCATCCCCAACAGTGAAACATGATGGTGGCAGTATAATGGTTTTGGCCTGCTTTACTGCCTCAGGACCAGGACAGCTCGCCATCACTGACAGACCGATGAATGGAAAGTACCAGCAAATTCTACAAGAGAATGTCAGGGCATCCGTCCATCAGCTGAAGGTCATCAAAAGGTGGGTCATACCGCAAGGCAACAACCCAAAAAACACACAAGTCAATCTCTAACAGAACGGCTGAAACAGAAGAAATGTCCCATTGTGCAATGTTGTGACAGGACTTGAAACAAGGTATTAATGCAAAAATGCCCACCAACGTCACTGAGCTGAAGAGCAATTCTGTAAGAAGGAATGTGACAAAATTCCTTCTGGTTGATGCGTGGGACTGATCAACAGTTACTGAAAACATTTCGTCATTACTGCTAATGTGGGTGCCACCAGCTATTGAAAACAAATACTTTTTCTGACAAAGACATTTAATATTGGATAATTTTCCTCAATAAATAAGTGAAAAAGTATAATGTTTATGTGTTATTTCCTTAATCAGGTTCTCTTTATCTGTTTTAGGACGTATATTTGTGCAGAAAATGTTAAAGGCCTTGCAAACCTCTTCACCACTATACATATCAAGAATGAGGTCCTCTCACTTTCTCACATATAATATTTTGGATAATTCCTTTGTAGATGTAGACTACTTGAATTTATATGTGAAAAAGAAGAGCAGTATCATTTAATTTGGATAACATAGGCCTAAACAAAAGCACAAAAGGTTTTGTGTGAGTATACACCATAATCTCACTAATGGTGTAACAATGTTATGTGTTGTATTTTGCACAGTTGAACTTATTGATTCACTGGCCACTGTGTACATTCCGGTGTGTCAAGCTTTGCATGACTTGCATCTAGGTTGGGGAAAGTTACTCTCAAATTGCATTAATTACAGATTACACCCGCTTAAAATAGTTTTTGGTTCATTGGAAAACTCAAGCTCAGGTATGTAATCTGATTGTTTTCAAATACTTAACATCCAAAAGCTTCGAAAAATAAAGTTGAACATTTTCTTTACAATTCCCTGGACGTAATAGCATTATGATCATTATCAACAGAGATTATCAGTCATTATTATAAAATGTGTTCATGGTTGCATCTTTTATCACAATCATCAATTTTTCCCTTTAAATGCACTTCTAAGTAACTGAACAAGTAATCGCCCATATTCTATGATCTTACAGATTACAGTTATGGTTTTCATAAGTTTACTGAATTCATGTTATGTAATCTAGTACTTTCCCATACTGGCTGTCCAGCTGGCAGTCCACTGTTCTATGTAAAAGAAGCATATTAAAACATATTTTCTAGCTTGTTACAAAGAAAACTTTGGACCTTTGATGTTTTACAATTTTAACTTGTTTGTAATTTTTTCATATTTTTATTGTCACTGCTTCCCCTGTGAGTGAATTAGAAATGTAGCACCAAGATAACTGAGATATTTGGATTTGGGCATAGTATGCATGTTACCCTAATTGCATGAATGAGTAAACATGTCTAATGGGAGGTCCAGTCCTCTAATGTGAAAGCACAGAGGCCGACTGTTATGAATCAAATGAATCAGTCTGGATGGCACATCTACGCCAGCGATTTTACCTAAAGGCATCATCTGAGAATGGTTATTGTTCTGTTCAACTGACTTTAACTGCATTGAAGCTGTTGACTTTACAGCCTAGACTTTATCAGCCTAAACCTTTGCCAAGCATCAAACATAGAAAACAAGTTCACAGACACACACAATTTAACATTTGTCCTTGTATTTGTGCCGAGATGCACTGTAAAACTCTAACTTGGCAATATGTCCGGGTACCAATGACACCAAGAACAAATTCCTGTGCATTTATTGAACTTGGCGATTGAATTCTGGCGCTGTTTAAATAGGCAAGACTTGCAAAACCTGCGTATAAAGCTTTAATAGCTTAAAAGTTCAGAATACCAGAATACCCATTCTGTAACAACAACAACAATCTCTCCACCCAAGTCTTGAAGTGTTCATAGTGGTGTAGAGAACAAGGTGGGTATCAATAATTGGGGTGAAAAACTCTTTCAACAATTCTCAAAACCTACAAAAGGACATTGAGTTATGGTGATTAAATCTTTCTATGTCCAGTGACTATTATTTGTAACATTTCCTTTACAAAATTTGACAAGGAGAAATTCCCAAAACCCCTTGCCTGATTTACTTTGTGCTGTTAGTGTCCTGGAGTGGGGAATGCTGTCAGCACAGAAACTGGGCTAGTTGTCCAAGTCCCTGAACCTAGTGGGGGCCAAAGGGGCCCACACACTGACTAATATCTAAATCTAAAGGCCATACTTGAAACCTTTTGGAACTTATTAAATCCACTGTAACTCAGGATAAAGATCGGTTAATGTTGTTTTCAAGCACTGCAAAGGTAAACAAACCTAGAGCGTAAAATTACTTTAAACCACATGTCTAGTTATCACACACACCAAGTCCACGTCTCAAGAACCCCACAATACATTTGACAATGAAAAAAGGATACTTTATACTTAGGACTCAGGTTTCAAGCACTGGTTGGATGCTATTTGTGCAAATGAATTGCATTAAAATAGCTTAGAGTTTATACATTAATAGTGATAGCCTTGTTGGCCCTAAAATTGATTTTGTGAAGCAAACACAGTCTGCAACAATAATTTGCCATAAATAAGCAAATGTTTACAGCATGTTTATGTTTTCAATTTCATTGTCAAATACAGGAAAAGAACAGTGAGCTGAAAACCAGTAGACTCGATGCTACACAACATTTTTTTATAATTATAACTAAGTCTGGCAGTGACTGCTACATTTAGAGGCTTCTCTATAGCCTTGACAAATAAGGGTGATTCATATTTTAACTGGTATCAAATGGTTTACCACAGAATCCATTTCATTTTTGACTTTTAAGGATATTGCAGCAATTTGTGAACAATCATCCCATTGTGGTATTGGTCGAGTGTATTGTTTCATAACCACCCTCTAGAAGAAGCCAATCTGCAACAGGAACCCGAGAGGGAAATGTTCGAAAAAGGTCGTCAAAAATGTCCACTGTATCACATCAACTATTTCCACATTCTTCCCTGTTCACACATAGAATCCAAATAACTATTTCTCAACACTGTAGTACATCAGAAGTTGCGAAATAGAGCAGTTTTATCATTTGTCAAATGCAATATTTCTCCCCCACAAGGAAGGTTGGAGCCTGTGCTCCAAAAATATGCTACTTTTTAGATACAAATAGCAGACATCACCTTGCCAAATTCAATGGAATGTATGTAAAAGACTCTACTGGGTGCTGGAGTTGGCTCCTTAAAAAGTTAAAACATTGAGAAAAAACATTCCAAAACAGTCAAGGGAAGGACTAATCCAGCTATCTGACAATATGACAGTCAGAAATGGGAACTATGAATAATCATATTAGGGATATAATTTAAATTGTGTAGCTATTTCAAAGGATGTGATTGATCCAACTACAGTTCAGGACAACAGAGCAGAACAAAAGAGCTAATATGATCTTAGTCCTAATCAAAGAATTGTGATGCCCTAAATGAAGGTGGCTCATAGAGTTCACAACAATCGCATAAAGCAGAGAAGCGATAGTGAACAGTTCCAAGATGTCACCTATACCATGCTGCCATCTTGTGGCAAAGTTATACAAATACTGTAACTCCAGGTGCATCAGTATTAACTTGAATCATACTCTAAACTCCAGTTATCCACAAACTCAGGTTTCTGCTTTTCAGAAGCAGACGTCAAAACTACGACAGTGGAGAGCAGTTTCTTTTTTTTATCAAAATGGCGAGCTATTGAGCTGTTGTTCATTCCCTGAGGGAAATGCCAGTATCTTCCTGAGATTATCCATCGTAGAGGGAAGGCTGGAGGTTCTCTTCAATTACAAACCATCCTCCTCAGGTGTGTCGTTCTCCACCCCTTCAGCTGCCTCCTTCTGAAGCTTATTGTACTTTCTTTTGAAAAAGCCAACCTAGAAAATGAACAGATAATGTTCAGGTGCACAGTTCTTGGTTTAATGAGGAAATCAATAAAGAATGAAAAAGGGTTTCAGTGGAGTTCGAACTTCTAGAGGAGACAGATTTACTATGTACGTGATGGAATGAATGGGACTCAAAACACTACGCATCCCGTCCATCCCCCCATCCCCCCATCCCACCATCCATCCATCAATCCATATTGCCCAGTGAAGAAAAAATGATGCAAATTATATTCTATTTTTGCATTTGTAAGTGTAAGTAGTCTCAGCCCAGGCCTTCAAATCAGTAAATTACATATGTGACTTAGAGCCTAAAGGCAGGTACCAAACGCAGCGTGTATGGGAAGTGTACCTACACAGAACCCATATTGTTAGTTTTTTACATTCACACTCTGGCGTTTTCTATGTTTGCTACTTGATCCCATAGGTTTCCAGCAATTGAGCTAAGCTAACCGTTGAGCTAAGTTTCCTTCATTAACATCAAACATCATGCAGACATAAAAATTCCTATTTACGCAGAGTGAGTTCCTGTCACTCTGGGTAAGTAGAAAAATCCCCCCAAAAATGAACTACCCCTTTAACCTAAATTATATTTCCCTCCAAGTTAATTTCTTTAGTTAATTTCCCCTTCCACATAGATGCTCACCTTCCAAAGTAGTCCCACAGCCAGGGCAAGAAGCAGCAGTCCTCCTATTACACTGCCCACTATCACCCCCACTGGAACATCAGCTGTCTCTCCAAGCTTACTGACTGTGACCACCACCTAGGGGAGAAGGAGGGGTACAGGGTACAGGGAAGGAGGGAAGGAGAGGTCACACAGTTGCCTATGTTGTTTTGCTTCTGGACAGCCATGAATAGAGAAGAGATGTGAGATAAAACATAAGCGGTCAATAGCTGCCTCACTGCATTTATTAAAGATGATGCTTATTTGTTTTAATATAAAATGTGAGGTTTTGGCGATGGGAGCACCAGCAGAGTCAGTTTGATGACGGTCTCTGTGGTCAGAAACGTCATGCTTTCCTGTACTTTTTGTTGTTAACAGAGAGAATGATGCGCTGCTTGTTCCACATCTGTTCCTGTGGGTAGAACATTATTTCTTAGACACAATCAAACCACAGTATCAACAGTGATAGTGTCATCGTACTTCTTCAAGGCAAGCAGACGCCGCTGTCCTTACTTGAGCTCGTGTTGTCACAAAGAGAATCAACTTCTTTTTCATGATCAGGACTTGAGATAAACTGTACCTTTAAAGTATGTAAAATATCAAAGCAATGCTAATAGATAACGAATAAGGATAAAAGTAGGTTTAATGGCATACGTTTCTTTTCTCTCAACATCTGTATGCAATCCAAAAAGGCAAAATGTTGACATGTGATCCTACCGGTAACTGTTTCAGACGGATGATGACAAGATCAGGCTGGGAGGTCTCGACGTCTACAGTGGTGGTCAGCTCAATGGTCTGATATGTAGCCTGCGTCAAACAACAAATGAATCAAATAGAAGAATATTTAAAATAGAAGAAAAATGAGACAATGAATGGCAAGGAAACCAAACACAACACTTGGGTCTAAAAAAAACATTACAAATTGTAACCATTATAAATGTGACTTATTATTGAATATGTTTACAGAAGTAAGTGTGCCGTTCCAGATCCTCGTCGTAACGTTCACAAAGTAGTCACTCATTCCTTGAATGTCTTTAAGTATGCATTTTATGTTGTTGCAGTTTGCACTTTTACAGTCCTGTGAATTTAAGAAGAAGAAGAGATAAAAGAATAAGATTATATCTTACATTACATTGATTTAAAATACCTAATGCAGCAGGGTTGAATACAGTATATATACATATCAGCATATACCCTGTGAGCTGATTAGCCTTTGAACAGTTTAAAAGACCTGTATGAAAAACAAAGTAACTGACCAGTTTTTCGATGCCTCTGAGGCTCTCTTTAGAGAAGGAAGCTTGGTAGGGTTTCACACCAATCTGCAGTGGGTCAACCAGTTTACTGCCATCACAGCTTAGAGAACTTCCCTGAAGGGCATGAAGACGTCACGGCTCAGTTAGAAATATTTTATTCTGTTTTATTGCGTGAAACTTAAGTATACTTGAAACACTGTAAAAGTTTCTGGAACTTTCTGGAACTCACCACGTCTGTGTCCAGACCGGTAACATAGAGCAGCGGGTTACCATCTTTGGTCGTCATAGGTAGAGCTATCGTCAGGTACAGGAGGCTGACAGGGAAGATACCTGTTGAAATCTATGCAAGCATATATAGATACCATTAATGTTAAATACAAATTTGAATATACAGTATATTTGTACAATGTATCAAATACGATATGATGTTTTTAAGGCAGGTTAAGTTACTGTACCTTTACGGAGAAGTTGAACTCTGGACCAATGTCATCTAGAGTTTTCACTGTCGTTTTCACTGGCTTGGCTTCATCTGCCACATAGAAGTTGATATTTGACTGCCTAGGAACATACAAAGCAAACATAACACTTTCTGATCAATCTCAATCTGATTCTTAAGAGTTAATGTCAATGTTATAATGTAGGAAACAATAGAAAATCATGTTTAGGATGTAAGAAGGAGGTATAGGAGCTGAGGATCTAATGAATCACCTGGATAAAATGACCTCTGCATCGTATCGGACAGGTATGGATATATCCACTTTGTTGTCTGCAGGTCTGTATTCTTTACCATCACTACAAAAGATCACAGCATGTTATGAGAAACCTAAAAAAATCTGTGTTTTTAAAAATAAATATTTTCAAATATCAGCGTACCTTTTTGCCTCAAAGTTCACATGTGCTTGCTTTTGCAATTGAACGAAGTTAAAGTCAAAATTGATCCTAAATTTCACCTGCAAGTAAAGCTTTGCATTAGTACAAGTATTAAAACAATGAGATTATGTGTCAGCAAAAGCACATGATTTGTTGCCATGAACTGGGGAAGAGAATATCTTACCTCCTGGTCTTTTTTTAAAGCTGGGTATCCCACTTGGCAAACTACAATGTATGTTTGCTCTGTAGAGGTGCATTTGACCAATGTATCATCAATCTATGAATTTACAGTTGAAGACAATGTTAAGGAAAACAGTTTGAGTTAATGTGGCTAGCTGTCAATTGTTATGACATGAATAGCAATGCAGACTGAAGTAATGCTCTTTAGTTAGGCAGCTAGTCCACTGCCTTGGCATTCACTGAGTGTATGTGCTACTGAATAATGACAGTTCACAACATAATACATATGTAATGGTGAACTGTACTTTATCAATATTGTTTAAGTGGCTACAAGGTAGTCCTGTTGTAGAAATAAGTATTTGGTATTAGGCATAGATCTTATTTAAAGAATTAAAGAAGAGTTTGATAGTTAGATAACCCGCTTACCTGTCACCAGGTACATAGTGCAGGATAAACCTACCTAAACTCAGTTTACCATCTTTTATATTTGCAGAATACAGTTTGCCCACCTTTTTATGGTGACATAAATCTTTACTGAATAAATTCATAGTATTCAAAGTAAATAGTATCAAACTGATGAAAATGCTTCTCTGGAAATATAATTGATTTTTGTCAGTATTTGTGATTGGTTTCCTCGTGATGATTACTGACTGAAGGTCATAGTTCACCCACATTTATATTTACCACTAGATCACTGCCTGTCATGTCAACACCAAGCGGTTCAACTTACAGGAGGGGTGACAGAAGCATAGAAGAGGTTGCTGGAATATGTAGCCAAGACCCGAGTATTGTAAGCATTCTCCATATTGTTCTTCACAACAACCTCAAATGAGAGCTCCCGGTTGTTGTGGCTGACCAGAATGGGGGCTGAACTGCAACACAAGACTTCTGATTACTGCTGCTCTGCTGTTCAGCATTTGGAAAATGTCATTTTCTGTACATTACAGACTGAAGAATGTCTAGATGCTTGTAACTGTAGCTATGAGAAAAATAATGGCAGAAATATAACTGTCAAAGGGTAAAGCTATGACAATGAATGCTAAAACCGAATAGATTAGTTTAGATTAGATTAGATCGTTTTTTTAAAAACTAAAAATGTCCATCTAGAATCACAAGATGGGTGTCATACATCCAACTTTAAACTGCCTTTTATATATAGGGATGGATATCAAGGACTTCTTTGAAATTAAGAAGCACTAACAAAGACCGTTTTAATAGCCTCACAAACCAGCAGCCAGGCTTCCCTAACATGTTATACAGCCAGGACGTCTTGGTTTTGTTTTTTACTTAAATGCTAATACTTTTACACGGCAACCAAGCATTAACAATTACAATACAAATGAAGATTAAAAAGTAGTTGTGAACCATACCGTGCTGTGTTTGTAGATATTTTAGAAAAAGGTTGTAAGTTTCTAAATGCCATTCTTATATCTCTTATTAGTTTTCCGTTCAGTGAGCACATATCACCCAAACATTGAACGTTTTTTCAAATTCTCAAGCACAGACCGACCCACCCATTTTTTACGAGCTATGTGCTTGCTGTATAAACTTGAGTCGTGAAGCCATTCGCAATTAAGACAGACTCGTATAAAACAGATTAAAATAGAAGATGTTGTCACAGTTGTAAGAAGTTACCAGGGTGTGACATTTATTGGAGAGATCAACCATATTGTCACCATTTGACCCATTCTTCTGAGAACTCTTTATTTTATATTGAATTAATGTGTATGTGACTATCAAATCATTTACCTACTCACAAGGACAAGACTAGCATCTTCTGTCACACAAAACAGCGTTTTCATTTGAACTTCAGCACTGATTTCATGGCAAAATTATACTCTGAGCTTGGTATCATATCAAATGAAATCATGGGCTGAGCGTACCATAACACAGTGTATACATACAGTATCTTGGTGTACATGGTACTGGACACCTCAGACTGATACGTGACACTCACCTGGGCACCTCTGTTACTGTCGTCACACTCAGCAGTAAGTCGCTCACACACACTTCATCAGACCCACAGTCTTTTGAAAACGGGACCTGAAACAATGACAGAGATTTCAATATTAGAGACCTGTTTTATTCTGTTATTGTTTTGTAGTCCTGAATTTTATGTCTGGTATTTTTATTGTGTATGCTTTATTTATTAATGTGTCGTAATCTGTAAAAAATGTTGTTAAGTCTGCTTTGAAAAGTGCTATAGAGGCAAAGTTTAGTTTTATCATTATTAATTTACTACATTATTTATCTCCTGCAAAAACTTTAATTTTATAACTCTAGTTGGAAAAGACTGGTTTGTAAAGCTAGTGATCATGACAATGAGTAATGTGCAAACACACCTTGTTATTTCATCAAACTGGACAAATATCTCTGCAAAGTAACAACAAGGTCTAAAGCTTTTTTCTCTGAGTCAGTTTCCTGGTATGTAACGATTGCAGTGGTGGCAAAAACCCCAACCAGTATACTCAGTAAATTGGCTGTTGAGTCATCTTTCAAATCTGATTACCAGTCATGGCCGTGGCCGTGCCCCAGCATGTTGTCTCCTGTGTCTCCCCCTCCCCTGTGTTTCCAGGGCTCCCCTGTCTGTCTGTCTCTGTCTGTCTGTCTCTCCCTGTCTGTGTCTCTGTGTGGGCGTGGTTTTCCCCCTACTCTCCCGGCTCCTGGCTCCCTGATGACCTGCACCCCCTGCCTCCTATCAGATCATCAACCGGATCATTGTTTCAGCTACTGTGGTAGACTTTTGTCATTAGGTCTCTTTATAGAGAAATTGTTATTCCGTGTTTTTTTGTATTCCGACGCTCACCCTCTTTCCCTGTACTCTAGGACATTCTCGTCTGCCTTCCTGCCTGCTTGCCGACCTGCCCCCTCGCCTCGGCTTCACTCCAGCCAGCCGCGCTCTCACCCTCGCCTCGCTCCGGTCCAGCCGCACTCCTCCGGCGCCCTCCATCACTCCCTCCTGCAAATCTCCGGATATCATCCCCCCACCGCCATCTTCCACCCTCTACATTCCATTCTCTTTAACGCTACGCTCTGTGTCCGCGTGCTGCGTTTGGGTCCCCACTCACTGATTGTAACAACATCCTGTGTATCACACTTACAAAGAACTCCCACGCACTTGGGGAGAACACATCGAGGACAGGGTTTGCATCTCTGGTCCGGAGACCAATATCTACCCTAAGACTGATGGAGTTCACGAAGTCTGGAGTCTCCTGTTGAAGAGAGCACAGTAGCACAATAGGTCCATTTAGGAAAAAACAGGAACAAGAATAGCCAGTGAACAAGACCTATACAGGACCGTTTTAGAACACTGCACATGCCTGTCAGGCATTCTCCACACGCATTATCCCTTCAATGTACGCAGCTTTCACACCCGATGATCATATCAATATATCAGTTACCTGAACATAGACTTGGTACTCTTGACACACTGGTTTAGATGATATTTGTACATCTGCAGAAAGCAGGCGGTCGTTGTTTTTGCTAAACAGCCCACGAGAAGTCACCCGTGAAGACTGCAAGTCAGCGTCCAGAGTTAAGTTGTAGGATACATCTAGAAAGGGGTATTGCAGGAATATGACACACTGTTTTGACATTAAAATTGTAAAGAATTTGCCTATTAAAAGCAGGAAGCTACAATATTCTTAATTAAGCTAACATATTGTGATGTTAGCTAAAGATGGAACAAATCAGATTTACCAGCGGGTCCAACAGGGTTCTTGGGCCTGAAAACGGCACTAAAACAGAGGTTGGCGTTGAAACAGGAAAGCTTTCGTCCATTAATCTCACAAGGTTTACTGAGAATGCTGATTTTATCAGGGGTGAAAGAAGCTTTGGCTGTGACGACAGATAGACCACGGGACCTGAAAACCAAGCGCAACAAATTAACAATCCATAAATAATATACTTCATAATTTGAAATGATTACCATCTGGGACAATGATTAAGTGAGTGCTTCATTATAGACTTGATACAACAATAGTGTATCACCTTAGCAATCATTAGCTCAATTCATAATGATCCATAGATTGTTCTCCTCGTTAGTATCATTTATCATGGGACAAACTGTCAGTATGTGTTGGTTTAACTCACCAGAGCTGGACCACTTTTCCATGTGCCCCAACTGAGATGTCAGGGATGGTGTCATCATTCAGATCTCCATGGCTATCTAGCGACCTTCCAAAATACTGCATCTTAGGCTCCAGTTTGGAGCCAAGGATTCTCTGGAAAATAGTCATTGTCTTGTTATTTTTAAGCAGTCAATTAATTTTGATAGACATATCACAGAAGTAGTATCATTTGTATCAAGCTTTTGAGACTACTTCTAAAATGGTCCAAGAGTACCTATACCCAGAGCTATCCCGCAGTTATGAAGCCAAATTTGAACTTTAAGGCTCAAAGATAACTTTCCAATTAGTTAATTCTATTCACCTCTATTCAAGTAATACATTAGGCACAACTGTTGTAAACCATACCTGCGAGAACTGCGTGTGTAACGTCTTCTTCAAACCGTTGTAAATGTAGATGACGCCTTTCTCGTTGTCCTCTAGCGGTGCTCCAACCACCACGTCACTGTAGCCATCGAGGTCCAGGTCACGAACAGCGGAGATGGCCATCCCAAAACGGGCATTCTCAGCTGGGGAGGAACCAGTGAGGAACCCCTGTTCGTTCAGTATACCCTTTGGATAACAAGTGGCAGAGAGAATACTCCATCATGCTGTAGTTGTTTTACATGTAAACGTAAGCACAAATTTGAATCTGTTATGCTGTCAGAAATTCTTGTCCATGCCTCAATCATAATTTTCATCATATATCATCATCATCATCATCATCATCATCATCATCATCATCATCATCATCATCATCACCACCATCATGAGGCTTTTTCTTTTTACCCAACAAAATGTCCTCAGTCACTGTGAACCAACCGTGTAAATGAAGGTGGTTTTGCTCACATTCATTTGCTCAGTCATGTCACAATCCGAGACGTACCGAGTCCACGTAACGACGTGACGTTCTGCTCACGTGTATCACGTAATGACCGGACATTTTGCTCGTGTTTACCTTCGTGAAAGAGAAGAGGTAGACCCTGCCCTGCTCTTTCTTCAGCTCACTCATGAACATGGGCGCACCGACCAGCAGGAGGTCTGACACCCCGTCCATGTCCACGTCCAGAGAGCACAGGACACTGCCGAAGTATGACCCAATCTACGACAAACCAAGATCTCTTTACTCTTTACCGATAAGTTCATTTCATAGGCACCATGTGAAGATTATAATCCAAAACCTAATACTTATCCAATTTTGGGGAAAAAAGGCACATAAAAAAAGGAAAAAAATACGACCTGATTTTAATACTTATGCAATTACTAGGTATCAGTATTTCTTAGATGCTGAATATCCTATTTCACAATAAAAAGCGTATTTCTTATATCAAATGTACATGGCACATTCATAGACCACCTAATGACGGTGGTTTTCATCTGTCCCATCAAATCATCTCACGTAAAAGCTGTAGCATACAAAAAGCCTATGGATTAGGAAGGAAGCTGTGCGCAGGGATGGTTTACGGAGAGACGTTAACGTCATAACATATCTTCAGCGACAGTATGGGAAAGTCTGCAGTACCTGCTTCCCTCTCTCTGAGTCTTTGACGATGGATTTTTTCAGGGCGTTGATGGTGTAGACGACAACTTGCCCAGAGTGGTTGGAGCGAGGGGCACCGGCCACAAAGTACTCCGTGGGCCCATCGCTCAGCGTGCTCACTGAGTAACCTGGGAAGGTCACAAAAGAAACCTTTACTGGTACGACTGCTCAAACTGCCATACAGATGTATGTATACAAACCATTGACGACGTCAAAGCTAATTTTAACCTCATATTTAGCTGTATGTAATGTCGGTACTTGTATCAACAGATCAGTAAATACATTCAAGTGTGGAAATGCCATTAAACCAATGAAATAAACAACTGGGTTGTGCTTTACTTTGATTTTGCATTGGTCTTTTAGTACAAAGGGCAAACAAACAATGCATGGAAGGAATGCCGATCCCTACCCAGTAATGAGCTGTGGTTTCTATCTTGCAGGATTCCCTCAAAGGCTGAGTAAGGGAGAATGTGTGCTTTGGATCCTGTTTGGTGTACGACAGTCCCACTCCAGGCATAGGCTCCTACTGCCCCCAGCATCATCACATTCTAGAATAGAAAAGGTGAAAGGTCAAACGACAGCCAGGATAATCCTTGGTCACAGCCAGTCTGGTCTAGGACTGACAAGCCCCAACATAGGTTAGTTTTGGACTGAAGTCAAATAGACCAGTGTACTCCTGGTATCCCCAGATCCCCACAGAGAAATGATTACTAACATTGGAGCTATGATACTCCTCTGCACCCTACAAAGTAAGGGAAGGCCTAATTGTTGTAAGTATAAAACACCATGTCAAACTTTCACAGATTGAAACGTTTTAGAGGTGCACAAGGCAGTGCTCTGCACCTGTTTGCTGGAGAAGTGAGCGCTGAATCCCACCTGGGACATCTCCATCTCGAAGTTGTCACCCCCTTTTCCAGTTCCTTGTGGGCCAAGAGCACAGTGTCATCACAACAAACACAAGTACAGAGGGAGATTAAGTATTTCATACTCTATTTCAAAATGAATATGAGAGAGGAGCATTTCGAAACAGCCTGAATGCAGCTGTGTGTTTCATTAGATCTCTTTTGGGTTCTTGAACAATCAAGTCAAGTCAAGTCAAGTTTATTTACATAGCTTTTAATCAAATACAATGACATACTTGTTTTGACATGCCTGTGTGAAACTCATTAAAATGACTAACATGTTCATACTTCAAGTATGAACATGCAGTAGTTTGCCCTTCCTGTCAGTAACAACAGGAAGAAGAGATAATAAAACATAATATGTACCCTCGATGTTGAAGATGCGGTTTCCCAGTACTGCAGCAATCCCAGAAAGGGCAGCCTCTTCAGATACATTGAAGAAGTACTTTTCCGTAGGTGAGCTGGCAATGGACTTGATTTCAGCTATTAGGTTTTTAGTGTCAATGTTGTTTCTAATGTAGGACCCGAGGACCTAAGAGCAAAACCAAAACAGAGGGGAAGTCAAATTATAGAGAAGGTTTAGCATTTTTAAAAGGCAGTCCTATTGATCAGAAGTCACTATGCCGTCCCTCCTCTGATATTTTGCGATATACATTTTTAAATTGTGTTTTTGTTTCTGACAAATTGGCATTTATACATGAAACCATTTCTGCGCACACAATGAAACAATTTCTTTCAACACTGCATTAGAGCCATTTACTTTATAGGCAATACTAAGAATATGTGATAGAACTGTATGGAGGGAGTTAAAAAATATATTTAACTTGTACTAAAGATGCTGACGTTTTGAATATCCTAAGAGTGGAAATAAGGCTGTTACTGTAATAAAAGAAAATGCGGCTTAAATAAATTAATTTGTTTATCATATGGCTATGTACAAACTGATGGGTTTAAACAAGTTAAAAAACAAATAAATCTCCACAATTATTCTGTGCAAATGTAATGATGAGAGTCAGTAATATAATAGTATAATATAATAATATAATAGTAATATAATAGATATAATGACTGCTCAGACAGATTATGACTTACAGCGATACCAAAACGAGTGATTCCTTGTTTTTCACACTCTTCGATGACTGCATCCCTGGACGCTTCATCGTGAGACTCTCCATCAGTGACGACCACCATCACCTTGGCTGCACCTGGACGGCCACCATTAGTTGGATGGAAGCCGGACTCACTAGGAGAATGGGCAAGAGTTACTCTTTGTTTTTCCATAAACAGCTACCTTTTTATGATGTTTTTATGACAAATGTTATGCCCCGCTTCAGATACATCTCTACCAATCGATGAATATTAGGATTGTTTGAAAAAGCTGCGTTGGGTACGCATGGGTCGGGGGGCGAGGAGAGCCGGGAGCTTTTCAGATGATCGATGAGGTGACGCTGGGCCGAAGAGTCGGTGAAAACGAAGCGGAGGTGTGTACCTTTATGTGCAGCATTATGAACAGTTATTCAAGCCTGAAAATACCGTCTGACTCATTGCCGAAAAGGGGAAGGACAGCAGGTGCAGTGGCAAGCGCATGCAAATAAGTGCATAGCTTCAGTAGTTATTGCTTGCTGCCAAAGTAAAGTATGCACAGGGTGAACCACAAGCTCTTCTCCAGTGTCCTTCCAACCAGACTGAACATATGCTACATGTTGTTTCCTACTTTTAAGGTAAATATAAAAGTACTTTAGATATCATTGCCATAATTACGTGTTAAGTAATATTTAAGACAAAGAAATAACAAATGCACACACATACAGTATATATATATATATATATACTATAGCCGGGTGTTGCTACACGTTTTGACAAATAAAGGCCGGTCTCAATTAGAAGCCGGGTACAGTGTCATCACATAGTAACGACCATAGCAACGACCTGATGGAGACAAACAATCAGATCCAGCGTTGTCTCCAGTTTCAACAGCATCTCCACACTCCGCGCTGACTTTTGTCGGCTTTCATCCTTTCTATGGTAGACTACTGGTACGGGCTCTCTCTCTCTCTCTCTCTCCCCCTTTCTCTCCCTCTCTCTCTCACTCTCCCTCTCTCTCTCTCTCTCTCTCTCTCCCTCTCTCTGTCTCTCTCTCTCTCTCTCTCTCTCTCTCTGTCTCTCTCTCTTCTCTCTCTCTCTCTCTCTCTATCTCTCTCTGTCTCTCTCTCTCTCTCTCTCTCTCTCTCTCTCTCTCTCTCTCTCTCTCTCTCCCTCTCTCTCTCTCTCTCCCTCTCTCTCTCTCTCTCTCTCTCTCCCTCTCTCTCTCTCTCTCTCTCTCTCTCTCTCTCTCTCTCTCTCTCTCTCTCTCTCTCTCTCTCTCTCTGTCTCTCTCTCTGTCTCTCTCTCTCTCTCTCTGTCTCT